>DWQT01000603.1:0-21130 GCA_018244895.1 Myscelus amystis hages | reverse complement strand
GATTTTTCGGGGGATAGGTGCCCTTAGAGGCATCTAAGGGTCCCCCATGTATCCCCCAGCTAAACTTCAATTAAACTGGATAAATTAATGAAGACATTTTTTATATGGCTGATATGGCTGTGTTAAGAACTGGTAATTTCAAAATTTTAGAGCTGTGTGAGTATTCATGTAGAGCAGTGATATGTTACTATGAATGAAACAATGGCTGAACTTTGTTTAGTTAAGTCTAATCCGAGAAACCTCTATAAATTTTCATTTACAGCTTTCATCAATAGAAAGAATAATTGTTAAGATGAGATATGATTTATGAACATTTTGCAAAAATAAGATATCAAAATGAATTGCTACTAATTTATTTGAGTTTGCTTAGCTGCCTGCTAGTTGGAAACACTTTTGAAATGATATAATCACATATGTATGTTTTGTCTGTTTATTGCACACGAATATAATAGGCTAATAGTATATCTCAGTCAGGAAAAGATAAGTCTCTAAAAATGAGTTTTTATTTCGAATTTAAAATAAATATCAGTTTAGGACATAGAAATACTGGTACTATAACAATATCCAATAAAATAGTGTGGTAATTGTTATCCACGTAGTAATGTTACAAAAGTAATGATATAAATTCGATCTAAATTAAACTTGCATGAGGAGATTTTATCTGAATGTTTTCAAATACAGAATTGAAATCTGTGTCTAAGCCCTGGTTATCGATTCCAAAAAGATGTTCAGATGATACATTCCTGCTGGGGCCTGGTACTGGCTGAGTTATTGCTGTTGTGGTTTTATTATAAATTTCTTCACCATCTTCATCTTCTCCATCGTCAACTGAAATCACAATTAAACGATTAAATGACATAGTTAATCATTGACAAAGTACATTGTATTTACTATAATTGTTTCCAATGTTACAAATAGAGCTATGATTTTATAAATTGGACTCAAGACTAGAGAACGGACTGCCTGACTGTCTGTCTGATAATATATATATACATATATGTATAAAAAAAGGTCGCTTTCTGATTCCTTTCCCTATGTATGCATCTTTAAAACTACACAACGGATTTTGATGAGTTTTTTGTAATAGAGTGATTCAAGAGGAAGGTTTGTATGTATAATAACACCCATTTATCAATATAATGTACTAAGTGTTGTAAGGCTTGAAAAGGTCTACAGAAAACTCTGCAATGGTATATCTATCTCTCATGGATGTCCCACAATACCAATTTTTTGTCATTTACTTTTTATGAGAAATAATGGCTAATTTTCGAAGCGATTTTAAGCAATAAAACCTTAATCATCATTCAATTAAGTACATTAAATACATTGTTGATTTAATATAGATCAAACCGGCTCTCTACAGCATATAATATAAATGGATATTTTCGAAGATATTATAGATAGATGCATAGCGGTTGCGGCGGTGCCGGCCGACAGGGGTGGTAGCGCTGAGCGGTGCATACCTATAAATTTTTATTTAGCAGCAATCGAATGTGTTTATCGGAGTAAATAAATAAACATGTAGTATATGAATTTAGATATTCCAATGATAGCAGGAAATTTTAATGGTATTTAATGTGCACAAACCATGTGCCACAGGTAATATATAATATACATAAATTTACTTGTGTCCGACAAATTCACACAAATTACCTGGAAATAATTGTTGTGCTTCCCTCTTCCACTCTCTTCTCAAACGGTAATAAATAACAGCACAGCTTATAATTACAATTATGGAAACCACAATAGCAACCAGCTTGACAGCATCACTGGTTGTAAAGGTAGAGCCACTGACAATCATCTCAACTTCCCCCACTGATAGTGCAGATCCATCAAGATTCTTTGATACACACTTGTAGAAGCCAGACTCTGTTGGGGACACACTCTGCAATAATAGTCAAATTGATTGTGCAAATCGTATTTAGTTGTATAAAATGCAATACAATAATTGCCTTATTTTATAAATGTCAGCTTCACTTACATTGATGTGTAATTTTCCAGAAAGAACTTCATATTTATATTTCCTCTCATCAAAATCATTACCAGGGCCAATTACTTGGTTTTTGTCAAGAAGCCAAAACATGAAGTTATGGTTAAAATCATTGCTATTACAAGTCAAAACGGCTGTAGAACCTGCAGGCACTTCAGTGGTTATTGAATTTTTAATATTTGCTACAGTGTCTGCGAGATTCTGCATTTTGTAGTTAGAGGCGCTGTTATATCACCAATGTCTGACAATACTATATTCTGATGTGACTAAACAAACATAGCAATGGCAATGAGTCTGTGCCAAGTTTAAAATTATCACAGTCACATGTTTACACTAGACACTTCAATTTCTTATAATATCTTACACACACTCTTAGTATCTACTGCTTCCGTTCGAGTGTTTTATCAAATGCATGAAGACTTCCACACAAAGTACCGGCAACAACATCCATACCGGGGTCATCACAACATATATTGGTAGGTCTACAGTGGACTCAAGTTTGATGCAAATGATGATTTGTGCTGCCATTTTGAGTCCTATCGCAGCAATATACCAAACATTTTTGTTAATAGTTCCCCTGAATCTTTCGATTCCATTCCGACAGTGAGATACCATATGAAATAGAACATATGTCAACAAAATACTGTCATAAACCCACATTGGGATGAATACAATAAACCAATTCCAATGAGTTCTTGACTCCAATCTCAGACATAAAAGAATTAGAAAAACAAGAAATATAAACCAGGTGAATAGAGCTCTATGGAGTATCGCCATGTTTTTCAAAACAAGATGTTTTAAAATTACATAAACATCCGTTTGATAATCCTTTGACAAAATTTCATCTAATATTTTCTATATCTTGTTCCACACTTTGCATATATCTAAAATTCTAAATAATTTATATTTTTCTATGCATTTAGTCCGTCATTACCAATCAAAAGTATGACATACCGAATGACAGTGACAGACGAGACAGTGATGATGATGTCAGTACGGGAATGAATTTTCATTCATGTCGGCAAGTTCTGTCATATTTGCCAGTACCCTTCGTAGTTGCAATTTTTAAAAGTACAATAAAATTGAACTTCATTTATTGAAGTGAAATAAAGACAATTTATCTAATCCTATTAATATTTAATCACACACAGATTAAAGAACGCAATGCGTAGCTCGCTGGTTGCCGTTACGCGTGTCATGTGCACCTGAAAAAACATTTCAATTTATTATCAAATATAATAATATTGAGATTTCTTTCATGCAAATCAAAATTCTGCATTACATTTTAATGAACTTACGAGATCTTACTGATTTTATTATATGCCTATAGGCAAGTAATCATGTATATTTTGTTAAGTTATATCACAAGAGGTCTTGCGCTAAAAGAGACGAATCTACGACATCACTAGGTATTTTATTCAACTTAGCCAAAAAATAAATAAACACAACGCTATACTTCAAACTTGGTACGGTATTGGTACTTGTTGACTTTTGTTTTGTCAAATTGAATCAAATCATTGTTATAATAGTTTCGAAGACGTGTTTTATTTTATAAATATACGACGTATATTGATTTACTTTTAATATCGTCTATCAACCTCATTCTAAGCAGATTCAGTTGCAGAATTTTATAACTTAAATGATTTCTTTTATCGATATTATGTTCTAAAGTACTAATGCAAGTGCGATTGTGTTGTGCCTTACAATGGCTTAGTGATCAAAAGTTGACATGGTACAGTGACCGTAAGGTATAGTTCACATTTCACAATTGGATCGGTTGGTCACAGTTTAGGAAACGTAATTTTTAAAAGAAAGGAATAGAAATGTAAGTATGAAAAGGATATTTTACGTTTAATGTATACATTCATGTACTTTCATATTGTATGGAACACTAATGTTCATAATTACCTGAATTTCCAAAGTGAAATTCATTTAGCTTATTGCTTATAAATTTGTCCCAGATCATGAATATAGTATACTTAATGTAATATAATAATACAATATTTTAAATCATAATATATACTGTAACAGCTGTTAATAACATAACAAATAAAAAGTTTAAATACCATTGTCAAATTCTATTTTACTCTATAGAGACATGATACTGAGTGCTGCGGACAAATTTTTAAATGAGATTAACACCTTTTTAAATTCAGTGTATAAATAAACATTTTTTAATTATTTTTATCTTAAAACTAATAATATAATAATATGCCACTTAGCAAATTGTATGAAATTTGTTAGCTGTTTATAAACATAAACAGTTTTTGATGTTTTGTAGTTACTACAAAGTAATGAAAACGAGTTGCTTAAAATGATTTCATACTTAAAATGTTTCAAGATATGCAGTTTATCTTGAGAATTAAACTAGATCATAAGGGCCATTTTGCTTTATAAATTCATGTGTAGCCCACTGCTATGGATATGTAATGTCTTTTGCAGCTTTCAATGATACAGAAATAGAAATGGCTGCAGTACAAACATTTGATACAAAGAGAGAGATACCACTAATGGAAAATAGGCGAGACCGAGATAACATGAATAATGAAATTTCTTCTACATCCAGTGAGGAACCACCAAATTCTGATACTATCAGACAATTCAATAATTTCTACAAAGCCTGTTATGCGGAAACAGCAGTTTCAGACAATGAAATACTTGAAAAAAAAAGTAGAAATATCTCATCAAGACATCATTATAAATCAATGGGTAATATCAATGATTCCTACCACTCAAGAGAGTTCAATGGCAACTTGACTGTTCAAAATAGTATTAGCAATGTAGATTTGACCTTACATAATAATGAAGTAAAAAAGTTTGAGTCCCTTCAAATACCTATAGTTGGTTATGAAGTAATGGAAGAACGAGCAAGATTCACTATATACAAGTTAAAAGTTGAAGACGACAAGAGGGACCAGTCCTGGCTGGTATTTCGAAGGTACACTGACTTTGTTAGACTGTACAATAGAATAAAATCTGAGCAGCCCAATTTGATGCTACCACTTCCAGGGAAAAGATGGTTCAGAGATAATTTTGAGCCTGCATTCTTGGAAGAGCGTGTCAGGGGTTTGCAAGTATTTGTCAATGCTATTGTAGGTAAGTTGCCTAACCATCCTGTTGTAAGGGAGTTCTTTTGTTTAGATGAACCCCCGCAAGTATTTAGTTATCAGCCAGAAGTCCAAGCAGTTTATGGAGCCTTAGAAGATTCAATTACAACATTGAAAATGCAATTAAAACAAAAAGATGTCACCATAATGCATTTGCAGAAATGTATTGCTCAGTTAGAGGAGCAGGTCAAAAAGTGTCCCACTTGTAGTACAAATAAAGGTTAAAACAAGGTAATGTTAGGTAAGGTTTTATCAGGAATTGTCTTAGCATGCCTAGAGTATGTTCATGACACTTTGATCCATGATAAAAAATCCCATAAGTTTATATAAAACTTAATTATAGGCAACTATGGATTTTGTTAAAATTTTATATCTGTCATATTTACTACGGACCAAAAGTTGTTGATTATTGTTTTGGAGCTTATAAAGTGTCTACAATATAATTGTACCATCTGACTGATACATTGTATAAACAATATTTTAATAACTAATTAGTTGTCAGTAAATACTAATATCATTTACATTGCATTTAGATTGGAATATTTACTTACCATTTGTGCATTTTTCTGATATGAATATATAATAAGATATATCAATTATTTTTAAGGATAACTTGTTATGATGATGTAAAGTATTATCATCTTGTGTTCGATTTGTACAAATAAGAAGTGATATTAATTATATTATTATACTATTGTTGTACAAATAACTTTTATACAATACATACTACTGTGCTTAGCATTTTATTAATGTTGTAGGTTTATCAGCATTTCTCACATTTTCTATCTACTTAAAACAAAAAGTGTGCCTAGTGGCACTAGTGCCCCTTAAATAAAACGTAAACAAAGTACATGGGCAGGATTAAATGCATAAATATATTTTTTTGAAAAATAATTACTAACTGTCAGTTTTGTTCACTTGTAACTTTTCACATTAAGTACATTCTGAAGTTCTTCTTAGTAAATATTTTAACCCATTTCTCAATTTTGGTTTGTAACTACTTCAGAAGTATGTAAATTTGATGGCCTTTTACTTCTATGATATGGCATCAAATTTTTAAATATTGTAATGTGATGGTGTATACATGCTTAGCCAACCACAAGATAATTAATTACTAACGGTTTAAAATAGGTGGTTCTGTTATTCCATCTTTTTTTACATCTATATAACCTTGTTAGTACTTATTATGTGCGGGTGCGAGTCTTGCAAAGACACTTTAAACAACTTAACCACAACCCACTGCACTGAAATTTTACATTTACTTTTGTTTGGATGACAATGCAACAGTGATGATTATAATCTTAGTGACTGCATTTTAAATCCTATATGACTAACACCACTATTTAGTCTACCAATTATTTTTCTATACAATCATCGACCCAAAAAAGACTTATTTGAATACTAGTGGCGCCCGCACCTTCATCCGCGTGTGAACTTCTCCCGTTTTCTTAACATTTCCCTTTACTGCTCTGCTTCTATTGATTGTAGCGTGATGCAAAGTATACTATAACCAGCTTAGGAGTATAAAAAATATTTGTACCAAGGTTTCTTAAAATCCGTCGAGTAGTTTGTGTTTCTATAAAGGTTATACAGGCAGACAGAAATATATTTCATGTACAGAATTTACCTCTGTACAGATTTATTATAAGTATAGATGTTTTTTACTATTAATTCATTTAGATTACTTAATTATAAAAATATAGTTTCACTTTGCTTTTGTGTTTATGTATTAAATTCCACCTTCACATGCAGCAACTAAATTATATAAGTATAAGTAAATATAATTTATATGAGCGAATATTTATTTTAAAAATGTAATTGTGTTTCAGAAATGTTATTTGCAGTGCTTATCTAACGATTGGAATTAGTGATTTTGAGTTTGGTAGTCCATATAAAATTACATTACATAATTTATTATATATACGAGTTCCGTGTTGATATTACAATAAATGTTAATTAAAGGTACTGAAGAGGTGCTAATTTTATCAGTTTTCCTAGCGGGTAACCATCTACCGCCCGGTCACATGACATTCGTCGCAGCGCATATTCACGCGTTGCGAACTGTGACTAATGTACTAGTGAACTAATCTAATGTGAACTAATGGACTAATCATGCCGCGCGCAGTGGCGATCATTTGAATTACTAGACTCTTCACTGTTCGCACCTCACCGTATGTCTCGTGGTCTGGCGGTTAAGTTTATTGTGATAATGAATTTGTTTTACTGTCGTCTGATTGTATATTCTGTACAATGTACCGTATATATCTTGTTATATTGTTCAATGTATATTACAAAAAAGGTATATTGTGATATGCAAGTATTTTTTAAGGTATATAAGATTTTTATGTAGCAAAGAACAGTGTAAGTACTTATACAAAATAACAGGTATTATTAATACCATGTAAATGCACCCATAATAAAGGTTGAATAAAAAATATCAAAAACTATCTGTAAAATGATTTTCAAACCAAAATTGGTTTTAGGCAAAAATAACTCCGCAGCTATGAATCTGACAATAATCACTATCTATCACTAACTACAGGTAGCCGCAATTCAATTCAAATAAAGTTACAACTTATTCTTTTATACGTTAAAATCCCGTTGGCCGACTAAGCCACCTATAAAAATATTGACTTTGCGATTAAACGAAATTGAGATCTTTAATTCAGATATAAACTATACTATCTTTCAACTTGGATGAAACTGCACACAGTGTGCAAAATTAGATGAAAATCGTTTCAGTGGTTTAGGAGTCCATCGCGGACAAACACCGTGACACGTAATTTATATATTTTAAGATAATGCTTTTATTTACGACGGAGTATGTTAAGAGTGTTCTGGAAATAACTCTAGGACAGCCTAGTTTGTTTGGCATGGCTATAATTTTTGTATGAATTTGGCTTGGTTACATGTCATTTATGTCTTGTCGCTGTTTAAGCCCGCTCAGCATACCTTGAGTCTTAAGGAGATCGCCCACGGTGCCTTTTTTCAGTAATTCAATACAGCGTTTTATAAACGCGCGTCTGCTTCGCCACCTTTGACAAGTAAATCAGTACCGATTTAGTATCGCTGATAGTTACAAGCCCACTGATAGTTACAAAAAGACAGCGGCGAACCTCCCTTAGATATTTGGCGTTGTATTATGTATATAAATTGAAAGTTGAACATTAGTTTGTTTAAGTATTTCTTGTGTAAGTATATATATCTTTATTGGTATACCTATAATACCCAATTATATAATTTCTGAAAAAAATATTAGTTCATTTAATTCAAAGTTTTATATAAAATACACATTATATCCTCGTGTTAAATGGAAGATACAATTCTTTTTAAATGTGATAATTAAATGTATAATACTATTTCATGTAGGTACATTACCGTGTAAATTGTCACACGATTGTAGCAATAACATTTGTACCTATGTCTTCGTTAATAAAATGTTCCATTTCAACGGAGATTGATTTGTCTTCTTTACCTACCTAACCCCGGAACTATTTGTGCTTAATGAATTGTGTACATCGAATGTTAAGCTCCATACGATGAACATTTGTGTTTGGTGTGGTTTGTTGTCCCTTAACTACAGAGGTCGGTAATAACGTATTGTTCAGAAATTTTTAAATAATCTTATTTATTTGTTTACTGCTATTGCATTTTAAAACAAAAGCAGCAAAATGTTTCGAAAGGGACGAAGTTCTATTTTTGTAAATAAATCCAGTACAGATTGTGGCCGAATTGCACGAAAGTATTGTACTGTAACAAATAAATAGTATTCAGATATAACAAGGGAAGATTTGTTCCCAGTAGTCCTTATACTGGGCACTTGTACATAATATTGAACGGTATCGTTTTTGTGAAAGCGACTAAACTGATGACACTAATAGTATGAGCATTAATATTTGATAGAAAAGACAAAAATCTTAACAGTCTTTAATGAGATGACAATATTGTTCAAACATGAACCAGTTAAAAGTATGACCCTAACAAAATATCTGTCCTGATTTACACTTACTTATACTGGTAGGTATAATATAATATTAGATATATGAGTAGGTTATACTTCTCATAACATAATATTACAGGTTATGTAGTTAGTAAAAATTTGCAATTCATGTTCGTTGCTTTTTAATTATTTTGTTCAAATAATGTAATCAACATCATCAAATCATGTCATGTCACATGTTGGGCTGTTTCTCTCTCGTATTTCAACTCATTAATGAGTGATGTGAATGCCATTAAAAATAAAAGAAGAAGAAAAAAAATGAGTCATTAATTATGACATAATGAGATAATTACTGCTATACTCACTAACTAAACTAGCGCTAAGCTGGCAGCTTTTGTAACTTTTAGTGAAAGTTATGTGATACCTATAGTACTTCTTATACCTTATACTCTGTATACTCATATACTCTCTGTGGGTTTGACTGTCAAACAAAGTAAACGTCACAATCACAACTGTCAAATTGTTTTAATGTTTACGTTTACTTGTGTTTAATGGTTATATGCAATTATAACCGGCTAGAATTATTTTGTATAAGATAAACTCTAATTACTTAATAAGATAATTGAATGTATTATGTAACTACGTTTAAATTAGTTGCAGATTTTTATAGTAAAATGTTGTAAACGCTCACCGGTGTGCTTATAATAATGCATTTTCAGATAGCAATGATAGTTACCACCATAAAACTTTTTTTTCTCCCATTGTAGTATGTATCATATAAATGTATATTGTTTTCTATAGTAATGTTTATTGTTTCTATATTTGACACCTATTATATATATTTTTAAATTACAGTCGCTCAACAGATTTCGAAGTTCATAGAAACTGGTTAGCAGTAACCCATAATGTTTCTATAGATAAATGGTACTTTGAGACTACATCAGAATGGACTTTGGACTATCCTCCTTTCTTCGCCTGGTTGGAATTTGGTTTATCGCATATTGCCAAGTACTTTGACCCTGAAATGCTGAAGTTGCAAAACTTGAATTATGATTCCCAAATGACAGTGGTATTCCAAAGATTTTCTGTTATCGCACTGGACTTATTTTACATTTATGGTGTTAAAAGGTACTTATTTGAACTGCATGTATCTTCTAGGAATATTACATTAGGGAGGTGATAGAACCATGTTTATGGTTACTCCAGGGCAATTCTATTGTCACACAGATTCTTGCTATAAAACAATAATTAGAAAAAAAAATGTTTATGGTTTGAATGATGTCTACATGTATACTAGAGGTGATTTTCACAATCCCCAAGAATAGCTGTATCTGTGACCCACCTCTGAGAGGGTGGATACTAATGAATACTATCTGCACTTATACTACTAACAAGTACTGCCTGGAGTTATGTTAATAACAGTGCCAATCTCATAGACCTGCTTATTGTTACTATAAACTTTGGTGTTGTAAGTAGACCTAAATCAAGTTGATCTAACCTCATCCTCAGGAGAAAGTGATCATCATCACCATCTGTCCGTGTCCCTCCACTGCTGGAGATAGGCCTCCCCAAGGCACGCCACCATACACGGCCCTCAGCCTTCCGCATCCAACCGCTTCCAGCCACTTTCTAAAGGTTGTCAGACCACTGGGCCCGATGGCGCTCCACACTGTGTTTGCTTGTATGTGAAAGAAAGAAAATTATATCTCTGAATGATTGTGGAAAACTTGAAGAACACATCTATAGGTTGCTGTGATCTTTTAACAAAAGCCTGTGTGGTCCTTTTTCATATATAGAATAAAATAAATTGACTTCTGTTATATGTGCAGAATTTATGTCATACATTTATATAAGAGTAAAGATGTAAGGTTATTGGTAATAATGAGCATTAAAATAAAAATAGTTTAATAACCCTATTGCATATTGAAAAAGAGGTAGAATACTGATGAATATATGTATATCATATCATGCATATTATGTATGTATATTAAATTTTTGTGAAATAAATGATTAATCTTTTTTAGCTGTACAAAACTACTTAGCAGTGGCAAACTGATTGTCTTTGTACTGTTAGTTTCCAATCCCGGTTTGCTGATGGTAGATCATATTCACTTTCAATATAATGGATTTCTATATGGTATCCTTTTGTACTCCATATCTTACATGATTAAAGTAAGTATTATTATTTTGTTACCTTTCTTGAACTATGAACTCTGAACTTTGAATTCTGTGTTAAAACACAGGTGACTCAAATCCACAATTCTAGTATACACACTGTTACTTTGTAATCTGTACCTTTCGCTCAGATACATGAAGAGATTTTAAATGATATCTGTATGAGTTTTGTTTTAATGGCTCTGCTTAAAAAATGATACACAAACTTTTGGCCTATGTTGGTGGACATAGTTAAATATAGAAGTAATTGTTTTGACTCTAAGAATATATTTTGTTATGATGTTTAAAACCCATGTGCTTGTGTTACTACAATAATATTGTAACTGATATTTTCTTAAATTTTTTATTTCCAGGCTGAATATCTTCTGTCTGCTGTATGGTTTGCTGTGTTGCTAAACTTCAAGCATATTTTCCTGTATGTTGCTCCAGTCTATGTGGTGTTTTTATTGAGGTGTCATTGTTTCATTCTGTCAACAACAGACGGTGCTAACACGCCATGGAATTCATTTTCTATAACGAATCTAATAAAACTGGCCATCATGGTCACAGCAGTTTTTATAATGTCTTTTGGACCATTTTATGAACACTTACCACAGGTACAAATGTAATATATATTGTACATGTATGAGAAAAGATATTTGCAATCATTAGTTATTCTTTATATTGTATTCTTTTAGTTATTTTCAAGGCTATTTCCTTTTAAAAGAGGACTGTGCCATGCATATTGGGCTCCAAACTTCTGGGCGCTTTATAATATGGCTGATAAAGTGTTGCAGCATGTCTGTAAGTATGTCTGGTTTTTGTATTACAAAAAAATGTGTAATGGAATTTATATTTTATGTAAACATGCTATGTGGATATAGTTATTTTTACATTGTTCTAGATGTTACTATCTGTCAATCAAGTAAACGAAATCAAGATTATGATTAAACCAGATAATTATTCATCACTGAATGTGACTAATATGCATAATTCACAGTTATATTTTTCAGTGCCAAAGTTTGGATATTCAATCGCAAAAAGTGAGGCTTCTATGACTGGGGGGCTAGTACAAGAGTATCATCATACTGTGTTGCCATCAGTAAATCCAAGTTTCACCTTTGCATTGACAGCACTATCCATGATGCCAGCTCTTATAAAGTTGTGGCATCTTGGAGCTGATAGACGATATAGAAACATGAGTTTCATAAGGTTTGTGATTATTCCTTTATTGTATATGAGATGATTGAATCTAAGTGTGGACTCCTTGTGACGCACACAATAGCGAACACCCTTAGAATGATCTATTCCAAATAAACAATATACATAATATATAGCATGTCTAGATATAATATTCATATAGATATGTTATCGAATATTGTTTGCCTTGCAGGTGTATGGTTGTTTGTGCTACTTGTTCATTTATGTTCGGTTGGCATGTTCATGAGAAGGCAATATTGATGATTTTGATCCCATTGAGGTAATTAATAAGTAGATATTATCACTAGTTATATGTAGTAACATTGATACCATATACACACACATTTAATTAAAAACATGATTACTCTTGTTTCAGTTTTATGTCAGTTCTGGGAGAAGTAGACGGTAGACACTTTTTGATCATGTCTACAGTTGGACATTATTCGCTATTCCCTCTCCTATACCCCAAAAATCTCTTATTAATTAAGATATTTATGTTATTAACACATGCCTCTATTTCATTTACAACTATACCATCACTGTACGAATCGCCTAGGATGAAAGGAGTTAAAAAAATACCTGCTCGCCAATTTTTAGTGTTACCTGGACTTAATAAAGTAGAGTCGTTGTATTTATACGGACTATTAGTTATTTGTTTGTATGAAAATGTATTACATTATTTGTTAGGTTTAGATAAAATTTTGCCATTTTTACCATTAATGATCACTTCCGTGTATTGTTCAATTGGCATATTTTATTGTTGGGTTTGCTATTATTATTATTTTATAACGTTTAATGTAAGTAGAGTTCCCATTATGGTTTCCGGACTTTCAGGTTTATTTACTAAGAAAGTTACTTAAAATATACATTAGTGCATAAATTATTTAAAAATTTGTTTCATTTTTGTCTTATTACGTAAAAGCCGATATTTTATATTGATACCTGTTTATCCACAACATAGATAAAATATAGTAAGGTATGTACATTCATGGGGATAACAGCTTTCAGAAGAAAAGTGGTATAATTTACACAGACGTCTGCCGTAGTCCAGGGTAAAGCAATATTGTTTATTACATTGTTATGGAGACCCGAGTTCCTGTAGGTAGTTGTCTTGTAGATAAAGGCCGTATCGCCAACAGGAGACTTGGACCGTCTGGTAGCACAGTATAACAAAAAGAGAATCTCCTTGAATGTTTCTAAAAGTACGTCTCAACAGAATGGAAAAAATCGTATCAGTATATTAAAAAGGATGCGTTCTTGGAACATGCCTTCAAAAGCTAGCGTCTAGACTGAATTTCGAGGAACCGAAATTACCAAATTTACCGAAACCGAACCGAAATAGGTAATTGTAAACCTATTGCTTTTAATCAAAAAATAAATAAAGTGGTAGGCGTGTTTGTTCGCGTGAAAGCCAGCGTCGGCGGTGTCAATTACCTAAAGTAGATTTAATATTTACCTAATACAATACAGGCTTGAGAGGACACGTATTACGTGTTTACTGTTAACAAAACGAAGCACTTCGATCCTGAATGAATATTCATCGGTAAAGGGAGGCGTTCTATTGTAGATATACGTACATATAAGTATAGCTACTCAGCTAGTCGCGCCATAGCAGCTTATGTTTGTTCAAACAGCGTTTTAAGGTTAGGTATGCCGACAAAACGACAATAGCGTGGATTTATTAAAACAGTTTTCGTTTAAACTACAGCTGTTTGTTCCCAGAGGACTGCGTATAACACTAAGAAGTATAAAGCGGGAGGTAGCTATTACCTACTTCACCAGATTGTTTATATTTCAAAATACCTACTTACGTTTAGTAGGAAAATTATAAAATGTATTATAAAATATCCATTTGTTTTTAAACCGCCTATTGTGACGCGCAAAGGAACCGGGGGTAGGTATTTGATCACATGGCAGAGCGCACCCGATCAAAGCTGCTCGCTCCGTCCCAACCTGTGTGCAATCGCCTGTGTGCATGAGTTCAATGAATTCATACACCTGACATCCTTGCTGATTCGGATACACTCAGAAACGGGTCAGATACAAATTGTCACATGAATTAGGCAGGTATGTCGAACTTGCATATTATTATATATATCGATGGTACTTATCGTTGATAATTTTTGAATAATTTTTAAATAATTTTGAAATCATAGTTCTGCCTATCATAAAACTTATGTTACATTATTTTTGTTCTGCTGCTGCTCAGATGACCTGATAACTTCAACAGGCATTTTACTACTTCTATAAGTTATTGACATATTGACTATTTCTAGTACCTACACCAACATGATGTAGTCACAATTATCAAATTAAAAATCATAATGGAAAACGAAAAAATTCAACGATGCAAAAGATTCTGTTAAGAGATACCTACAGGGTATACACGAAAGTAAGATCAGACAATGAGCATTAGTGCAATTAATGCTGATAATTATAAAACAACTTGAAGACCGATGAGTTTGAGTTTGAAAATTGCTTAAAAATGTACGTATTAATAATTCTAACACCATATAAATTAAGTAAATAACATTTAAAGAAGTGCAATGCATAAGTAGTCATGAAATGTCATAATCATAATATAGAAGTGATAGACTTTACGATAAACAAACTCATAAATAACACCAAATTTAATATTCCTCTAACGGCATCACCTATTTCAGTGACAAATTGTAACATTTTATAAGTTTTAAGGTTCCGAGTTGGGTGCACTAACATTAACATAACTTTATATTCAGTGGCGTCGAGCGCAACTTACTGGTAACGCCGTAAATTTTACCAAAGTTGTGTTTGCAAGTTCGATGATAATTTCAATTCTCGAGTTATAGCCGTCCATGAATTACATTTTTAAAATATGCGGTATATTTGGTATAATTTACGTCCAAGCATAAAGTCGTGCCTGGATTTTATGGGTTTAACTTAATTTCTCCTTTGTTCGTACGACAAATATGGTATTGCAGTTCCTATCTAGTTAAGTTTGCTGATTATGATTACAACTCAGCACGTTGCAAAAAAAATACAGTTTATTATAACCTTGTTTGAAATACCTACATTACCTACATTGTACCTTCAATGACTGTACTGTATTAAAAACAAACGCCAAGATAAAACTGACGTTTATTCACAAAGACTGTTGATTTACATTTTATTTATTGTACTTAGCTATAGATATATGAATTAAAAAATATATTTAAACTTATATATTTTAATTCAATAAATCTACTATGGCTGATGATGAAGAAGAGGGAGGATTCGGTGGTCTGTACGAAGATGGACATTGGGTATGGGATGAGACAACGAAGGCTCTGTTATTTGTTAGGTACTTCATTTCTCATATTTATTATATACTTTGTATAATTGTAATAAAAGTACTGCATAACCCACGAAAATGAATAATTGTTACATTTGAAGAAACCATAAAAATGTAAAGCCGATAGCGACCAATACTGACCATTTATCATCGAATAAATCATCTGTCCGCTTTGTAGTTACAGTTATATAGTTGGAATTACTAGTGTATATTAATCACGACATCGTATCAAAGAAAGACCCGTCTTTTCTTCACTGAATCCCAATGTCCCTTGATTGAAAGAAATCTTTAAAAAAATTATATAAATGTTCTATATACTTTTATAGCGACCTACCTCCAAAGCTCGTTGAAGCCATTCAGATTCCCACTAAAGCCCCGACAGGAACTGTTGAATTTAGAGATGATGTCGACTTGATAGAGCAGGTATAAAATATATTTGAACCATTTTATTATAAACATGTGTAAACAAGTATTTACTCATCCAATTTAGAACTTAGATTTATGTATAGAGCTAAAAGTATACAGTTCCGTGTATTCTATATTTGACGCAGGCTCCTAATTTTTGTCCAATTGTTATTGAAACGTTCTCTTCTAATGAATGGCAATTGAAAAGTTGTAGCACTAACTCAAAATTTGATTCGTTCAAATTTTGTAGGCTGTATACCTATTATAGACTTAGTTACCCTTTCGTAAAACGGTAAACTTAACTTTAGCTAGCAATGTTGTGGACCAATATGACAAACTTGATTTGGTAATTAATTTCTATTTGTAGATTCGGTTTCGGCGACGTTATCAAAGGAAACTAAAGCCTGGGCAAGCAGATATCATTTCCGTGCAGGTAACTTGAGGCACGAAAGATGTAAATCTAAACATAGAATTTCTTTACTGTCACAGCTTCTCGATGTTTTCTCTCTTTCGCAGGATGTGAAAGACATAGCCTTATACACTGCCCCCGCAAACATTCTAAGCCCGATGTTGATAAATATGTTGCATTTGCCCACCACGGAAAGGTTTATCAAAGCGCTTGTATTTTACTGCCAATACTATTTGCAGGCAAGTGCCAAATTGTAGTGTGCTGAATGACAGGTAGATTGAAATTTAAAATCATTAATTCGAATTCACTTACAATTTATGTAGGAAAGTGAGTAACAGTATTAATTAATTAGTTTTTGCTATTTTGAATTTACTGATAAGCGTATAACGTCTAAAAACGTATAAGTATACAATTTAGGTTAAATCATTAAAGCATGGTTATGTATGTAACATACATAAGCATCACGGCAGGTCCCTAACGGGGTAGGCGGAAAGCACCGAGTGCCAAATATCCCTGTGATTACAAACTTGTCGTGCTTCATCCACATCTGTCACTCTCTTCATGCATACACGCCGGTTTCGGTTTAATTAAAGCGTTCCGCTATAATGTGTTCTCTTAAATGTAATGATTTGCTCATTTAATATATTTTGCAATGCTTAGATTGCAGATGAAATGGCAAACAGAATTATAGAATTAGAGACCAAAGTGAGAACACCGCACTGTGAAATCGTCGAACATGAATATAGAAATAACCTATCCGATTTGCGACTTTTAGTGGCTAAAGAATACAGCACGATGCTCATAGGTTAATGTTATGTACATATGCTTGTAATATAACTGTCCCTGTCGGACTGACATTACCTCATTAGACTAGATAAGTGGGACAGAGAATAGTTAGAGGGAGATACCTATACAAATATGTGATTTTGCTGAAAGCAGAAAGAGATTTTTTAAATAGGCTCGTAAGTAAGATTTCTGTAATATCAATCAAATGGTTGCTTTAGGTATATTTAAAAAATATATTCGTAAATTGGAACTGACATACAGATAAATTGAGATTTCGACAAGAAATAGTTTTTGAGTATAATAAAATTGTTACTCTTAACCGTTTACATAAATATTTACTTTATTGTAAAATAATAAAAAAACATTGATAAGCGTAATAAAACGAAAAATGGAATTTTCTTGTAAGGTGATAACACTACGTAAACAACTCGTTTTTTTACAATTTGCCAGTAGAATTTGAATTCATCGCTAGTAAATACGTATACCTCAACATTTATATTGATATAAAAAACCTCCTTAACTCCTTAGTAGCATAAGACTATTAACGTTATTTCAGGTGGCGGAGACACCAAGAAATTTCATCATATGGGGCCGCAGAAGAAACGCCGATCATTATCGGACAAGGATGCTAGGTTTTTTGAAACATTACTACGCGTGTGTGTTCAAATCGTTTGGTTGGCTTTGGGTCGCAAATCCTTCAATCAGATAGGTCATTACATTGCAGAAATATTGAAATGTAGAAGTTTCACGAATAATTATATGAATCAAGAATCTAATTATAGAAATACAGGAACTAAATATAAAATATAACTTGTTTGCAACCATTTTTGTCTCTGAGATTAGTTTCCAACCTTTGCCTTGTGGATGTTTTTGAACCACATTTAGCATGTTTGACAAAGTTACGATATCAGCCCGGGCGGCGGCTTATTGTGCCTTCTTAAGTACACGCTTGTTAAAATTGACCAGTAACGATTACCCAACTAAATACCGGAGGCACCCGGTGTGGCTTCACTTTGCAGATCGTTTGTAATCTGCAACCGCGTCGAGCTACGGAAATTTCAAATATATTATTTTTATATAAGTAATAGATATTCCTGTGATAACAATACCTACATAAAATTTTCCCCATTTTCCTCATTTCCCTAGCCTATGCAATGTTCAAAGCACCTACTTTTTGCAGATTTTTTTTTAAATGTCTCATTAAGATTAATTTATGTTGGTGGGAATTGGATAAATAATGGTCGCCAATTAAGTTTCAGTTATTTATCAATCCGCGAGTTCTTACGAATTAACTTGTATTACAATTAAATAATGTTCCCCCCTTTAATGAAATTAATGATTCAATTAATATACAAGTCTGTTAACTATATTGTGCTATTCAATCACTGGCCTAATTAACATTCAGTCCACACAATAAATGCAACATTTACCCGACGGGTTGGTCAATTTCAAATTTACGTACTAGAATTGAATAACTAAACCGTGGTAGGTATCTATAAGATTTGAAACGTTATTTCTGTATATGACATAAGATATGATATGATATACGCACAGTAACATAAAGCTTTATATTATGTCTACGGTTATTTTGCATTCGAAAGAGAGCAGCTAAGTAGATGTGTGTTGTTATTTTATTAAATGTAGGCATGACGTGTGTGCATTTTAAAAACATCCACAGAGTTGGAAATGAGCCGCGTATTCAAGTCTGAAATATTCAACTCGGTCGAGCATACGTTACACACGGGCTACGTGTCGAAAATGGCGACGGAAGAACGCACGGTGTTGTTGGGCTATTGCGTTCGACACGATAAGAAGCTTAATACTCGTTCCCCCCTAATGAACGACGTGTTCTGCCACAGAGACATCGACTACCGTATGATGGGATTAGGTGTAATCAAGTGCACGCAGTAAGTTGGGTTACGGAAGTTCTACCAAAGAATTATTTGGTATTATACGAATCTGGTAATAGACCTAAATCATAATGAAATAGGTAATAGACTTAAATGTAATATAAGCGTAAAACGGTTTGGTGAGATTAAAATTATTTTTTCGTTTATTGCTATTAACACTATCACAAATCATGTAGTTTTAGAGTACAGCGGATGAGTATTGTGCTGTGATATAACAACAAAACTATTAAATCAAGTTATCAGGTTATCGTTTTTTAATGTTTAATTGTGTCTATTGTTTATAGTCCAACTCCACGGCTTCTGTACATGCTGCATGTCATAGCTGGTTCTGAAGAGAATTTGTCAAAAGTAGGAATAACCTTAGGAATCATTGGCATGCCGCGATCGGGTTTTGATACCATGTTGAGACCTTTGCCGACGAGCACAGATACTGGGAAATCTAAGGCTTCAGTGTTAGTATTCTTTATATTAAATTGCAGTATTTACATACATACAATTATATTAAAGGGAAAGCCTAATTCAGATAGTACCTATAACGGATTTGTAGAAATATTTTAGGACGACTAGCTTCATATAGACTTGGTAAGATTGTACGATTCCCATAAATCGCGTGACGCACGTCAACCCGTAGCTTGTGTGGTGCTTTAAACATCTGTAATTGGACAAACAATACCGTAATGGGATGGAATACCCGCTGATTCATAACGTGCAGTAAAATTGCTTTCGCTAGTTGGAACAGTCTGTCACCTGCAATTGTTTTAATACTACCAATAAACAGTGTACATCACGGTAAGTGTGAAATATGTATGTATGTTGTCATTTACTTTAGGTCTTCTACAAGCTACAGTTCCAGAACTAGCACTACTAGTTCGATGCGAAAGAGTCAACTCGCTGCGCAAAAGTTATATCCGGATATAACCTTGCCTCGAAAAGAATCAAAAATGTAAGTATAAAACTATACAAAATTTATAATATGAATTAGTTGACGCATTTTCGCACAAATGAAATAGAATATTTTTTTTTAACTCGTATTGCAGTATGTTTGAATAAATAACATGTTTAATGTTAATAACTGATCTTGTTATCACTACGGTAATAATGCAAATTAACTAGGAAGTATTTACCTATGTATTACGTAGATGCGTTGGTACGGAGATATTTAATTTTGCTTTGTTATTAACATTTATTTATATGTGAAGATGTCCACCACCTGACAGCTGTCATGTTAATTCGAGAAATTGTCAATGTACTCGTATCTATGTCATTGGGGGGGCATTACTATGTTTATTTAAGATTAATGACTTTTTAAAAACAAAAACCTTATCTAAACTATGTTTGGTGAATTTTTCTTAAAAGTAGAAAATATACGCTTTAAAATGATGTTTGCATCATTAATTTTTAAAGAGAATTCACAGAGATTTACGCATTGACAAACACACCATTTAGAAGTACACACGAGTAGAAGAAACATCGGATAGAATAAATATGACTTGCCTAGTTACGAATAAACATTATTTAAGCTCATAATTTTGAGATGAAACCCGCGTTCAATAGTAAAACGATGGTCTGAAATGAAATAAAATAAGCAAATACTTCGTTTATAAAACCTTACTTACGGACATCGACAGAACGGGAAATCGAAACCGTCAACCTGGTCTTGTTGGGTTGAATATCTTTTACCGCTTTATTTTACAGGATTTTTACTGCTTTTTCGGGCGGTTTCAGGAATTGCATTATCTAATAATTACTGTAATGTTGAATACTTATTTATGAATATCAATAAATTTATATATATATATATAGCTATATTTAATATATGGAATTAGTAGACGAGCATGCAGTCCACCTGATGGTAAGTGGCCTCTGCCGCCCATGGACATTTGCAATCGACCCCAGATAAGATTAGATTCCTATCTCAG
>DWQT01000602.1:0-21135 GCA_018244895.1 Myscelus amystis hages | reverse complement strand
AATCTAATCTTATCTGGGGTCGATTACAAATGTCCATGGGCGGCAGTAGCCACTTACCATCAGGTGGACTGCATGCTTGTCTTCTTCCATATTATATAAAAAAAGAGCATAGCTGCTGTACGTAACGGGACACTCATTCGTCATTTCCGTTGATTTGAATGTTTCTAACGTTCATTTGTTTTCAGTGATCGTATTGGCGAAGTCGCGGTACTCCGGCAAACATCTGGTGATGTTCCACGATTACACGTATTACTGCAAGAGGCAGTGTAAGAAGACGAAGGGTTTCGTATGGTACTGTTCGACGCATAACTGGAAGGGATGCAACGCGAGGATCATGTTGGACGAGAACTTTGCTATGCTCGCTGCGGAGAATGAACACACGCATCCGCCAGTGAGATACTGCATCCACGACGGACAGTACATTAAGCTCGGTAATGCCTGATGCGTCATTACATGGGAACATTGTATCATCCTTCGGCCCTCTTGTTATTTCTCAACCATCTTCGTTTATACTATATACGTAATATTCGTCACGATGCGAAAGTATATTCCATTAATACGATTACGTGAACTGCTTGCATAAAATCATGCAGTTGTAATCGTTATTGATATATTTTAGAAACCCTTGGTATGTTATTATGGTGCCTTGTACAATCAGGTCGATAGGAGTTTTGCTAGATCTTTACGATGTTTTATTTCGGGTTTGATCGGAGAAGTTCAACTGCTGCTAATGGCAACTTAGTCCTCCTCGCTTACAGCCAATAAGTGTTCATAAGAAAAGATCACCAATTTTTTTTTATGTTGGATACACATGATAGAAAATTACTCCTCGTTAAATTTAGTATAAAAGTATTTAATAAAATAAGCAAAAGCAATATGTAAGCAATGTAATCATATTGTTTTAAAACAAATGAAATAAATTGTCCAAGTATAAAGGATTTGTTCGTAGACAAGAAAATTGATTATCGCAGTGCTTCGTTTAATTACTATTGTATAGACATTTGCTTTTTAAAAGTAACCCAATATTTTAGTAGTATTTTGTAAGTAAGTATTATATATTATGTTATTAAATTCTATGGTAAAGAAATTGAGTGTAATTACTTAAAATATTTTTAACATAAACTATTTTATTAAATTTAATAATAACAGTCGTAAATGTATTATAGCCTCAGGTCTTAGTTGAATGAACTACTAAGGTATCCTTTGTGGTATACAGATTGTACAATTATATGACTTTTTTTTGTGTATTCAGTTGATTTCAGCGAAACAAAAATTTATTTTATTTATTTAACTAACTGAACAAATTCAGTTAAATTAAATAAAATTTCAGCCCCGACGACAAAGTGCTCAGATCGAATTTTTTATTTGCTTAAAAGATTGACATATAGGAATTGTATTTATTTTCAGTTCCAGTCTACGTGCAGTCTCGATCCGGGAAGAAGTTGATTCTGCTCGGCGATTACACGTATTGCCTTGCGCGCGAATGCTCCACCAAGGGCATAAGCCACTGGCGCTGTTCGTCGCACAACAGCAAGGGCTGCCGGGCGCGCGTGGTGGTCAGCGTTTACAACAAATACGTACAGAAGCAACCGCAACACAACCACGAGCCGCTAAAGTATTGCCTGTACAACGGCGACTATGTACGCATCAACCAAAAATAACGAGCGATTATTTATTGTAATTGTTAATTCTAGTATAAATTCCTGCTACAACCATGTGTTTTCTGACTGTGATTTCCGAATCAGGTAACTTTTCCGATAATTTCTACTAACTCCGACATTCTTCCTATAATTTCTACTAACTGCCGTAATATTCTCATAAGAAAAATTGCGACACAGAAAACATATTTGAGAGTATTTTGGCCTTAACGATCTTGCAACGGTATTCACCCTCTCGCTAAAGTTCAACGAGGTGTTTCTAACATATGATTGATGTACTTTTAGAATTAATTCCGCTTTCGTCCGGTGGATACTTGCTCCGTGTTGGCAGTTATACATTTTCCACCAACTGCAAGAACATCTGGGGCTACACGACATGGTACTGCTCGAAGAGGATCAGCAAAAAGTGCCCGGTCCGCGTGAGGACTTTGAACAAAAAAGTTCAGCAAATCGTCGGATCTCACACGCATTTGAACTAAGTGGACTAACAACTGGAGGAGAACTGAGAAGAGTGTGTAACATTAATCTTTGACGCCGGACGCGTGCTTGTATTTTTGCAAAGTTAAATGTTTGTTATCGAGGAAACAGTAGTGGTAATACAACGTTCTGCGTTTTTAAGGTGATTAGAGTACATTTTCTGACCACGTTACAAATTAATTTAACCGGTTTAAATATTATGTTAGTTCATAGTCGTCTTTTTATTAAATATTATTATTATAACATTACGCAAACACCTTAACGTGGCAGGTAGAAAGCACCGAGTGCTAAAGATTTCTTTCCTGTCTTCATACATTCGCGCCGGTATCGAAGACTTTTTTGGATAATTTCAGAAAAAGCTCTTTTTGGAAGTTGTACTATTACTAGTGTTTTCTAGACACGGCACGGTCTGGGTCAGTGCTTTAGTAGATACCTAATTTTAAAATTATAACGCTCTGCATTTATTGTTTAAAATAAAACTTAGAAGAGCTAGTCACACACGTTTTTTTAAAGTATTAACCGTGATATTCAATGCCAGTACCTATAGAGATAAGATAAATATGAAATAAAGCTAGTAAAAGGGTAGTATTGTTAATCATATTATTGTCTTTTATTTAACAACAATATTACGTAATTTTTTGGATGAACTATCTATGTATGTAATTGTAATTCTTGTTGGTATCAAACATCTAAGTCAATTATTTCGTTTGCCGCAACGATCAAAGTCACAAAAGATGTATTTTTTAAGACTATGTTTTAATTATTTGTAATATTTTTAATAGATATTAAAGTGTGATGGTCAGAGCGATGTGGGTAGTTTAATTTTTTACATCTTTTAAAGCATAATACCTACATTGCCGTAACAAATGTCAAAATATGATAAGAAATGTCAAAGCCCCCATATTTTTGTAAGGTATTTCTTAGTTGAGCTAATATTAGACTCACTCTAGCTATATCGAAATTCAAATCTGATGTTCAAAAATTAAAAAAATATAACGAATTACCCTCGGATTTCGACCACTGATGGGATATTAGTACGAAAAATGGACATTTTTTTTCTTACAGACTACGAACTCATCCCGTTAGCCAACGACGGGTTCCTCCTTCGGATCGGGGAACACACGTTCTCGTCAAACTACCGCAGCACGACCGGCAGGAGCGTCTGGTACTGCTCGAAACGGAAACGGAGGAAGTGCAAAGTGTCCGTCAAAATGATCGAGAAAGAACTCATCTCTATACACGGGGAGCATAACCACGAGTAGAACATCAATAAGGTAACAACCCTAAGTGGGTGAGCCCCGCTTAGGGTTGTCACCGGGGCTCGGGGCTAGGGTTGTCAGCGGGGCTCACCCGCTTAAGGTTGTTACCTTCGTTTCAATAT
Source organism: Myscelus amystis hages (assembly GCA_018244895.1). Taxonomy (NCBI): domain Eukaryota; kingdom Metazoa; phylum Arthropoda; class Insecta; order Lepidoptera; family Hesperiidae; genus Myscelus; species Myscelus amystis. The sequence goes on along the minus strand of DWQT01000602.1, from coordinate 17,619 downwards.
TTTTTAAAAATTTCGCCAATCTCATTGTGCAGTCCAAGATTGTTTATTGATGGAACCCTAATTCTCAAAGTTCATTGATTCTGCGGTTAGTGAACTTGATCTGGATTAATGCTTAAGAATTTCTTTCTGGATGTTAAATTTTTAGACGTAGGTAGATACATCTTTAAAAACGTGCTTAATAGCCGTAATAGCTTAATAGTACGGCTATTAAGCACGTTTAGTAAGCAGGTACTAGTAAGTACTACTATGTTACTAAACATAGTTGTGTTCTATCAACTGTATCTGAAAACATAGTTGTCACTTGTATTATCTATATTCAAGAATATGGTTGTCTGTTGTATTAGCTGTATTTAAAAACTAGCTCTCTTGTTATCATAGTGCTAGTTTTGCCTAATTTGTGGTTAGATGGTCGTATTTGAAGTTGCCCCAAAGTATCACTATTATTACTCCAATGAATAACTATGGAAATTTAGGTACAAGACATTTCTATGAGGCAAACATAATATGCTTAATTGAGGTATGTACTCGTAAATGAAAGTGGCAAGCACAACGGAGATAGATAGTTCAATTTCTAATAGTTTAATTCCTATACCGACAACTATCATCCGAAATTTGAAAAATCGATGGTATTTACTGTGTGTGATAGTCATTTATTTAAGTTTACTCTTGTTTTACCATGTTTTATTGTTTCATAATATTATCAAAGTGATAGAATAAAACGTTGCCAATTTAAAACAAATTTTAAAGAACCTCTTTTTGTTCGGTTAAACTGGATTCATCCTACGTAAAAAAAAAAATATTTATACACGAATGCTTCATTATATCACCGTTTGTATATACATAAATATATTACATACATACCTACATGTAGGCGAAGTATTAGTTACATACAGTTCAGCCTCTGGATCGATCTATTAAGAATTTAATTAAGCCGTGCCTATTGATTCACTAAGAAAATTGACCAGCAAATTACTGATTCTGCTTTATTCGAAGAAAAAGAATGACAAACTGGTTTATTATATTGTCCCTGTTAAGATTTAAAGGGGTCTACCCACATTTTTAGGGTTTCACAACAGTCCCGAAGGGTTTGTTGAGATACCTAGAGATCGCAGAAGATATTCGGTCGACAGGAAAAAGCATCTGCAACTTATTTATATAGCAGAATGTCGGGCTTGCCTTTCTAATTTAAATAAAAGTTTGATAAAAGTAAGTGTTGTTAATTGCAACGAACATTTCAGGGTACGAGCTTATTCCCATAAGCAACAATCGGTTCCTGCTGCGGATCGGGGGCAACACTTTCTCGTCGTACTATACGAGCGTCACCGGCAGGAGCGTGTGGTATTGTTCGAAAAGGAACAGGAAAAATTGCAGAGTCTCCATCAAGATGTACAACGGGAGGATCATAGCCGTCTGCGGTCAACACACTCATTAATAATCTGTCTCACTCAACTGGTTCACCTGTTCTTTTTATTTCAGCTGATATTGAATCATGCTCCTTGCAAATAAATTATTTTAAACAGAATCGCATCAGTCCTGTTCTTTACCACAATTCTCCCAATTGCATTTTACCTGTTGTTGAAATTGTCCAAAGGTGACTTGAGGAGTTTAAAGTGTCCTGGATATGTTATAATGATATAGGTACTGTGTGATGGCTGTAAAGAGTCCACTGTATATTTTTATGATTGATGACGATTGATTTTCCAACGGGTGAGAATGGTCTCATTAGTGCAAACATTCATGTTTGCAATTATATGGCCGTATGTAATGGAATGTGTATTGCTTATTAAAGAGAGAGTAAGAATATAAGAAGAGAGATCAGAGTGGTGAGGGTAACGTTTGATGAAATTTCAACATATGGCTACATGGAAAATAAAGCAATGCAGAGTATACGATATGATACTATAATGCAGATTATCGCACTTAATACACTAATAATGAATTTATGCGTTTTAGGTATCGTATTCAGGCCGACCGGTTCTGGGAATTACAACCTGATATACAAGGGCCAATCGTACTGGTGCAACAGGTACACGTTCTTCAACAGGACTCACTGCAGATGGTACTGTTCCAAGAAGAAGAGTCGCGGCTGCCCCGCGTCCGTGCAGACGTACGAAAAGCAAATATCGGCCGTTTTTTCCGACCATAATCACGACTAGAGCGACGAATTCGTTTCACTTTTCGTCTATATCATTAAAAAGTCTTCCAGAAAGATGTGTTGGTAAAATACATCGAAAATCCTCGGCAAACGGAAATGATGTTTATAATCCGTTCGATGAATTATATTGTTGAACTTGTTATTGTAATACTTACTGTAATGCAGTTAATATTTCTAAAAAATAGTAATTATGTACATGGATTTCAAGTATTGATTTTAATTTTATGCATGCATAAAGTGTTCGTTGAGAGTGAGGGAATTAATAAATATTATTGTCAATTTAATAACTTGCTTTATTTGTTAATGGTAGGTAAACTTGACAAAACAACGCCTTCCTACGAACTGCTTTTAAAAAGAATGTGCCATATTTATTGCAATAGTGCCTTAATGTATTCATGTTTGTATACTATTCTAGTCTGCTACATCACGACGCGTGCGGGCAGAGAGAACATGGTTTACAAGAACGAGAAGTTTTATAAGGAGAGATTTTACAAAGGCAAGACGCGGTGGCGCTGCACCAAACGAGGCTGCCTCGCGTGCTGCACAACTATCCAAGGCGTCATTGTTAAGTCACAGGAGGAACACAACCATCCGCCCAAGTTCTACGTTTAGACTAAATTATAATATTCACCTAATTTCGGCTGTCACACTTCTTCTAAACGATTCTCTATATCGCTTCACATGTTATATGCACTTATACTATACGTATTAAATGCATATAGTGTATTCGAAATTTGGATTCTTACTATTTGCAACTCGTACCTATCCTACGCAAACGCACAACTCTGTTTATTGATTATTGATTGAGTAAAAATGTTTTGACATTATTCAGGATCTTTGTTTTATAAATATCAAATTTCACCTATTCCATCAGGTTAAATCGGTGTTCGAATCGGTCAGGAAATGATTTAATAACAAAACTAACTCTAGTTAACATAGACTTAAGAATGAAAAATAACTCAAATATCAGGAGCAATCATTTTAAGTAGGATTTCCATTTCAGCGCGTATCATATGGAGTATGAACGGCAGGGAGCATATGATATTTAGAAACTACAAGTTCTACAAGCGTCCGATCACGCGCAGCGGCAAGATACGTTGGTGCTGCACGCGGCGGGGCTGCCGGGCGCACCTGTACAGCCTCGGCAACGAAATACTGAAAGTGTCCGACCTACACAACCACACCGCATGGGTGCCGCCCGCCGACGAAGCGCCCAGCGTACTCGAAAAGAGATCTTGAAACCGGCTTGTTTGTTACTGATAATGACTTACGACCTGACGACAAATGAAGTATACGACGTGATTCGTTCTCTATGAAATGGTTTAACTGTTTGACGAGGATGGACGCTCGGTGTACAGTTAAACATGATTTTATGCGTTAAGGTTATGGTATCACGTACTGACTCATCTCGGGGTAAGCCATTCGTGGGCTGCTGTGGATGGTATTTGCTCAGGAGCAACTGTCTGAATTCCATAATATGATGAACCGTGGTTTGCTATTATTAGATTTCCATTCTAGCCATCTTCGTCGTATCTTCGTCTTTGACAGAGTATGAGTGTCTCCAAATATCCATTATCTCTGAAATGCTTATTAAGGTCACAAATATAGTATTAGCTAATTTTATTAAGCTTAGTTAAATTGTTATAGTTTATATAATATTAGTTAGGTATAGCAAAGGTTAGAGAACAAATTGAAAAGAAAATTATTCCGTACTTAAATTGTTTAGTTAAGTCAAGGTCAAAGTCAATTGGGCACCAGGTCAAGTGGTCGTCTTGGATCGGTATCGGTGACAAAAAAATGTCTATTGCCTGGAGCTTGGGAGCATAACTGTTGATAGCTGTCGATCAAAAATTATTTGTACAAATTTGTTTAGATATTACTTGTATACCGTTTAAATGCATTTTAACCTGACTTCATATTTGCACGTCAATTCATTCTGAATCCCGTATCTCAAGTTTAACCGAAGTTGAGGATGCTCAAGACCAAATGTTTCATCGCTTCACTCGTTGTAAAAAGAAATAATAAAAGCGGACTATTTTTGAAAACTCTTGTTGATTAATAAGGTAACCAGTAAGTTCATGATCTATTTTTTCTTGGAAATAAATTACAACGCTTTAAATGTAAAGTGTGGTTCACGTGGTTAATGTTAGCGTTATATATTTATGTTTAGTGCCATAAAATTGACAAGAAATCACTCCATTATCTAATACAAATTCTGTTACTGAAAAATTTATTCATATACATACATACATATATGCCAACTCTTTGTAAAGATGATTATTATTGTTTACTAGTGTTTATGTTATTTAAAACAATAGCAAAAGTACGTTATGTACACATTTTTTTAAAATACATAACTATTTATGTGCTGTGTACGTATAAATATAATAAAATAGTTTTCTGTGTAAATATAAAATTGAGCTTGGGCAATAATCAACTGTAAAAATTATTTTGGATAGACAGTTATTTTTCGTAAAACTTGCAATTTTGACATCAACAAAGTTACAAGGCAAATTCAAAATGCTATGTCGCAATGAATTTTTTTGTTGACGTGAACCGGGCTTAAGATTGGTACAATAAAATGTAATATCTTACTGTTGGTTAAGCAATCATGACCATTATACAAATGCATGTTACAAATAAGTTAGTGCGTAATGAATTCTTGTATATTAAATTTATCATCAATCCACTGTTTGGCATTTAGATAATTTTGCTTAAATAAATATTAAAGTGTTATGCTTATTTTATAGGTTTTCATTTAACTTTACTTTACACGCTCTCAATATATAACATGTACCCCTGTTAAATAGAAAAGATAGAGATAATAGAATTTGACAATCATGATACATTAATAAAGTTATAAGACTCCAATAATTTTGAATTTATATTGAATGTGTCGTAATATTGTTCGTTCATTAAAACTATGCAATGCAAAAATATAATTTACGTCTGAAATTGTAAAGGATCTGTAGGACATTCGTTTCATTTATTTATCACAATTGTCGTTTTTCTATAGGGTAAGGTATTTGCGTGAAACTGCCCTCTCTTGTCGAGTAGCGAAAGGCGAAATTTTCCGAAAATTGCAATGCATTGACAATTTCTAAGGTGTCGTTTAAATTCAATTAATTATAGTAATCCTTTTTTGTGAGATACTTCTTATCCATATTTTTGAGTTTCTTTTTTAAAAATAATACAAAAAAATTAGAACCTTTATTTCCGTGCCAGAAACAAGATGTCGCTGGCACTGAAGGAAAAGAAACTGTTAACACATTATGTATCTATCTGAAAAGTTATAACTGTCTAATATTTTTCAGGACTACTTAGCAGGACTCGTTTGTAGATATTTAAAAAGGAAAGTTTCTTATAATATAAGTATTCATAATTCCAGGAACAGATGTATGTTATTATATTAATTGTTTTAAACGTGAAGTTACTAAAAACGCACCCTGTATTTTCTTGCAGCGTTTTTCTTCAAATCGGCCTCCGGGCGGACGCAGATGATATTCAAGAACGAGAAATTCTACCAGCAAGTGGAAGGCCCGGAGAAGATTCGGTGGCGCTGTACCAAGCGGGGTTGTAAGGCGTTCTACTACACCATACGGGGCGTCGTTACGAGGACTCAAGAGAAACACAATCACTTCATCAGGCAGCTAGCGACCCCGGCGACGTTGAACACGAATTTATATAAACGCCCCGGAAACGGCAACTCGAATTAGGAAATGTTACCAAATAGCCCTTTCGATGTTAACAAATTCGATTCACTTCGAGGCGAACACGATAATCATATTACGTTATTTGTACGAATAATAATTTCATCTGCCTCAAAATGAGGGTGTTTTTTTTTTCATTTAATCTTATTAAACAGTTGGGTTGCATGGTGCCGCAATCCTCCAGGGTGGTACCACGATGAGAAAGTGAATTATTTATTCGTGTTTAAGTTATGTAAATATTCGAGAGGTTTTGAAAACAACTCGCTTCATTATTTTGCTAATTATTAATTAGACACGTAGTTAAAGTAAATGAGAACTTTACAAACAATAACGTTGATCGTTTCCGTACCTTAGTCATTAAAGCTCAATAATGATATAAAATAAACATATAAATAAATAAATGACCTATGTGGACCTTGCTTTTTCTAATTATTAACAATCACTGTCTGGTGTAATTTAATTACATCTTCTTTACATATTGTAATTGTTATTATTATTATTATCAATATTTGTTGTTTACGCTACTGCGTTTAAGACTCCTTGATCTGTTGAAATGGATGGTTAAATGTAATGGTCAGATTAATATTACTAGCATCTGAGAAAATGATCAATTAACTAATATATTGATCCGATCAGTCAATCAATCGATATGTTAGTTACTTGTTGATCGATAGAACGGTTGGTCTATCAATCACTTAACCAGTCGATTAACCGATTGGTTAGAGCGCAGTCATTACATGAGTTATTGTTTAATTTTTTTAATAGGTTCGGTCTTTATGTGAATCCAAGAATCAACCTTTCTAAATATGTTAATACTTGTTGGAAGCCGTACATACTCGATGTAACTATATAACAGTTTTAGAAATTTATTTAATATGTACATATATTATAACAATACAGATTGTTTATATAAGATAAATACTAGTCGATGTATATAGCTATTTTTTTATAAGTGTATGGCTTGTCTCTCTCTGATTTTTGTATAGCAAAAATAATCAACACTTATTTTTTATGTTTACACCATTATAATTACAGTTTATCAGTAACAACCGGTAATATAAAAGTTATTTTGCAAATGTTGTCCATTAAATGTAATTACACATATGTATGTATATGTATTATACAGGGGTCGTCCATTATTCTCGTTAGGTTCGAAAAGGGTGAAGGGATTTGAAAAAAATATTAAATAACAAAATTTGAATAAAATTAAATATAAAGATGGGATGTAGGTACTAATGAGTCTTTAAAGACATTAATTGGAGATTTTGTTTTATTGGGAAAGAAAGACGAGGCTTTAGTCTAAATACTCACCACGTATCACCAGAGTTTCAAAATTGCTTGAAAAGATCACTTTAACGAACGACTCCTACTCTTAGATTGGTTTACTTTTGCTGTGTAAAATATTATTATCTGATGCAATATGTAAACTGCTATCGATCTTTCTCTTCGCAATATTCCAATAAATTTGAATAACGTTTCGTTGTTTACTAAATACGTTTTTTTTTTTAAATTCATTGGAGTCAGTTTTCCGTAACAAGTAGAAAGTAAGTAATTTATATTTAGCTGCCAAATATAAAAACCTAAACTTGTTTTTTATTAAGAGTCACGTGTTTATTAATTGACGGAGCGCAAAGCTCTTGTGTTCAGTTTTTGTAATTTTAAATAAAATATCTCATCAACATAGCTAAAATAACAATTATTATGTGTTTTGCAGCGAGAATTCTCTATACGAAACGTGGATTCACTCTTTTACTATACAACGGTTACACATATGTACGGAACCATGTGACTGAAAGGAAAGTAAGATGGCGGTGCTCGGTGCGCGGCTGCTCTGCCAGGCTTCACACCGTCCAGAGCCAGGTGGTGGTCGCGCTGGAGGAACACGACCATCCGCCGAGGAATGTTAAAAAGATAAAATACACCAGAAGCGAATGGCTATAGCCATTGACTCTCCAAATGCAGCTTCACCGTCTGTATAGTTTTAGTTAGGAAAATATTTAATGTGTTCCAATGTGTGTCAAACATCCATTATTCTTTAAAGATACAGAAGATTGTACATAAATACAATTGAATTTAAATGTTGTCTGAAGTTTTAATTGTTGTTTATTTCTATTTAATCACACAGTGGCTACGTAGATCAGTGAAGCTAAGGTGCACAGAAGTGTTGGTAATTCTACTCTATGAAAAGTCATATATTTCTCTTCTATATATACGTATATAAATGCGAGGGTGTTACTTTCGTATCTATTTCAATGCCCCTAAATGATAATTTAAGGGATAACCTGTTATAATTTAAAGACTGCGTTAGGTATATTCTAGATAATTATTATGGTTAAAGTTGTACGGATGTATGGCGGATGAAGTACATACTTGGATATCTGTGTCATATTGAATGTCAGAATAATAACTCGTTACTCCTCAGGTCTGGAGCCGGCTTTCTTTACATCATCGCGAGGGAATATAATAATGTTCATGGGCGGTTACAGATTTCGTTTTAATGGGGGACAGGGGGACAAGCTGAGGTGGCGCTGCGCTTCCCATGAGAGGTTCGGATGCAAAGCGATTGCTCATACCGTGAAGAATCATATCGTGTATCTAATAAATCATCACACTACGTCATTGTAATTTGCTACTTTCTATTGGTGATAGCAACAGAAAATATGCCTTTTACATATTATACATACATCTTATATTCAACAAAACATTACAGTATGCCATAAACTGCTATCTATGATTGGTGACAGCAACAGTAACATTTTATATGATTTAATTTGATAGACACTTCACACTTAATTCGATCGGGTGTATCAACTACTTACTTATCCAAGCTGTTTGATCGGGAGTATCAACTACTTACTTATCCAAGCTGTTTGATCGGGTGTATCAACTACTTACTTATCCAAGCTGTTTGATCGGGTGTCGGGATCGACTTTACGGCTTCCCACCGTTCGGGACGTCTGCAATACATATACATACATACATGATGCCAATTATGAAAATGCAATGTTTTTAACATTTTATACCATCTTGTGTTCCAAATAAAAATATTACCGCTATTTGTTTGTGCCTTAGTACGTATTATGTATACTATGAAATAGAAAATAGAAAGACGATTGTGCCATAGCATACCATAGCACCAAAGGTTTCGTAATATTGTTTTTTAGACCATATATTTTGACATCTAATATTTTCAGGTCGCCGCGAATTCATAGTTCTAAATGTAGTAACTGAAGTTAGGGTAATTGTTGACTTGACTGGAGTATCAAATTATTTTTGCTTTGTCGACACCACATTTAAACCGTTTCGTATATTTTTACGTATCAACGTTTTTATTGATATACAATCACTTTCGTTACTAATATTAATAAAATATTTTTTTGATAATATTCCTTATCAGTTTATTATAAGTAGGTTACTTAATTTTCTATTTAGTTCTAAGCTATTGTTTTTGTTAATTAGTAATAATTATATGCCTGGCAGGCATACATACTATGTTTTATAGTGAAGATGGTTGTTTAGTTATGTTTGTAAATTTTGGAGATAATTATAATTATCTTAATAAAAATATTACTTTAAAAACCTTTGTCTTATAGATACAATGTTTCGTATACCTTTACAGTAAAGTAAGTTTATTTAAGAATCGGTATTTGCATAATACTTTGAGGATTTATTTCTCAAAATAGAAAATGTTTGTTTGATATCGTATTAGTCCTCAAGTGATTAAGTTCTATCTTGTAGGATTGAAGGAGGCGTAATGGTACGTTCAGACTACGACATAAATTCTGACATAAATGTCAGACATTCATGTCTGTACTTTTGCACTTATACGGAATTTTCCACATAAAAATCGTTTTATGCATTAAAACGCGATGCAGTATATATGAAAATGTCAAACGTGGCGGAAACTTGTCAACTACACTAAACACTTGTGTGCAACGTGTTTACACAGGTTGATGCGACAATAAATATTGTGTCACAATAAATTTACCAATTACAGACAATCGTGTTCATACAGATACATTCGATGTAAACACTGAGTGTACGGTGTATAGTGTCGTAGTGTGAACCGGCCTTTAGGCCTCCCGCAATTGCGTAAAATTCGCGTGGTCTAAATGCGCATTGCTAAGTAGGTAAGTTTTATTCCCAAAATATTTTTTTTTTACTTTTTAAATGGTAAGATTTGACCGCAAGAAGTAACCTAGAAAACGGGTAAATTGCATATGCTGTAGCATACTCGCATTGTAAATACCCATTCATTAATAGTTATCATTATGAAGTGTAGTTGTAGGAATAGCGAAATAATATTTTTTTTGCGTTACAGAATTTAATCACGCACATGAAATATTCACGGGACATATCTTAGTAAAAGGTGCCACGAGAAAACGCTGTGTTGAATGCTACGCTAAAATTAAAGTCTCACTGAGCTGTACAAGCACAGTAGCCTCGAAGCGTACGGAAAAAGTCTTAACACGCTGTTTTCACTGTAATAAGGCCTACTGCTCGTCCTGCTTCAATGAAATACACCATTATTACAACCTTTTTCTCTGTTAACAGTTTCAACACTTATAATACGAGTACCATATAAGTTTGAGCTTCTCTCTAAATATGCGTTCTATAATAATATTTTTGTGGTACATTTTTTTTAGATTGTGAAGTTATTTTTACGACGTCGCGAAGAGGATACCCCATGCTTCTCGTTGGTGACTACAAGTTTTGTCACAAATCCACGACTAATCGTAAATCGAGGTGGGTTTGTTCCACACACAACAACAGAGGATGCACCGCCACGGTCCAGACGTGTGAAACGGAAATTATTAAATTAAAAAATGAACACAATCACTAATATTTTAATCATTGATTTGTATGATTCACTTAGGTTTCTTATTAATTTACTTCTAATTACAATTATATTTACGTTAATTTGCAATTATTTATTAATTATAATTTATTGATTACTAGCTTTTGCCCGTGGCTTCGCGCGCGTTTAATTCGGAGTAAACCAATTCCCCCTTCTCTATACCGAGAAAATTTCCTGCTATCTTTGGTGTATCTAATTTCATATATGTACTACATTTTTACTTATTGCCATTAAGAAAATCTGAATTGCAACGTGCAAAGCCGCGGACAAAACCTAGTTATACATGTAAACCTTCCTCTTGAATCACTTTATCTATTAAAAAAACCGCTTCAAAACCCGTTGCTTAGAGTTAAAGATCTATGCATACATAGGTACAGGAAACGAAAGCGACTTTGTTTTATACTATGTAAAGAAGTTGATATAAATGAAATATACGATTATGTCAGATAAAATGTAATAGATTGTAATAAATTACATTTAATATTGAGTGGATTCTAAATTTGCTCAATCATTGGAATATAAGGGCACAATAAATAATTTGTAACACGAGGTATCCACGCTTTACGAGTGCTCCATGCGTGTTTTATTTACAGAGAGCCAAGTTATGTTCGTAACATCGCAACGGGGCAACGCGATGATCCAAGTCGGCGAATACAGGTTCTGTAAGAAAGCGTCGAGAAATAATAAGACCAGATGGGTTTGTTCCTCGCACAGCGGCAAGGGCTGTTGTGCAATTGTTCACACAGTCGGACGAATTGTAGTTAAATTAAAAAATGAACATAATCATTGAATCGAATCCAATCAAGCCATATTACTCTATTTTGGAACACAGATTGTACAATTTTTGGGTGTCATGTATTTAAATGATGTTTAAGCGATTGTATCTATATAATTAAAATAAATGACGATGAAGGTTAACTATTTCAGTTAGTTTGATGTGTCCGTTGCCATGGTGATTGATTGTGACGTCACAAATATTGTGCCACTCGAATAGTTTAGTCCAAATATTGTATAACATCCTTAATTATTTTTGCCAAGCTACAATTAATATTACATACGTATATTATTATAATGTCTATCGTTTCAGGGTCTGACATATTTTTTGGGAAATCACAAAAAGGTTATCCAGTACTCCTCATCGGCGAATACAAGTTTCGTAAAAAAAGTTATTACAACTACAAAACCAGATGGGTTTGTTCAACACACCACAGCAGGGGATGCAACGCCATAGTGCACACTGTTGACGAAGTGATCATGAAACTGAAAAACGAGCATAACCATTGATTGTTAATTGTATTGTATTGTCTATTTTGTACATACCTCGATTATATAGCCTCTGGCAGGGTCGCCACTTGTACAGGTCCAGGTATATACAATAAAACAACAGATTTAGAATTACACGCACTCGTACTCGTAGGACGTCCGGGCGGCAGTGCGCGGTGTGCGGAGGGTAAGCTATATATCAATAATCTCCATGTACCCTCGCCACCGCTCGGTCCATCAGTATGAGTGTTTATATTTATTCATAATTGTATTACGCATACACTACAGTTATTATAAGATAGGCTCTACCAAATGAGATAGTCAGGTGATAATGCCCTTAGATTTAATAATAGCCAATAGCTTGATTTTACTCGTAACAAATTCAGTGTACACCGCAAGTACACCTTTTTGTGGTTTATCGACAAACACAGTCTAATCGCCGTGGCAATCTTCACGCTGCTATGTACGAGTATGTTCCAAAATTCGCTTCGTTGCTTCGAATATAAAGTAAAAACACGTTAAGCAATAAGAAGTATTGTTCTGTTATAATTATGACACAATGAATTAGTGGCATTATATGAAGCGAATACTGAGCCAGTACAATGTTTGTGAGCTAGCGGAAGGAAATAAATAACAAAGTTTTATGTCATTCCTTATTTTTTCCGCAACGCACGCACTGTGAAGGAAATACGTAAACTGGAGAAATAAATACCAATGCATATTAATCATTGATATTTTTCTTTACGCCTCCTACTAATTTTCTTTATGGCAGTGTCATGCCTATAGTTCTATTAGAGGCTAGTTGCAAATTTCGTTGGGCGGCAGCGGCCATTTTTGAACACTGCCTGCGCATTCGGTATATTCCTAATATAAAAAACATGTAGACCAAGTACAACACAGTAAGCTAACATTTTATTTATTTTATATCCTACTTTTATTTATTAAATGTGGACTTAATTTTAATGAAATATAAAAAAAAAAACAGTACAGAAATAGCAGAGAAAAAAGCTCAACTACTTTTATTAATGTACAATATATAAGACAATGTCTTGGTTATTTGTGACTTCTTACACACCAAGCTTCAATATATCCTGCCTACATCCTATACATACGTCGAAAACTTTTACTTACAGAAATAGGTACGCCAATAGGGATTATACCGTGAGACAAAGTAAAACTAAGTTCGAGAAAGTAGCGCACGGCCGGACACACTCGAACTCCCAACTGCAGATTTTAGCAAATTATTTTTACCTTTTCGTTCTATTTTTTTTTTAATTAATCGTCTAGCATTATACCCATACTATGAACGACTTAGATGCTAGCACATTAAGAATTGCCAACATATTATGAAGAATTCAGCTACTATTTATAAACGCGAAAAGCATTGGGACAATACCCTGGAGAAGAAATTCGTTATATAAATCGCTTAAACGTAATATTAACAGGAAGTACTAATAACGTGTGCTACTATCAAAAACATTAACCGTTAGAAAATAGGTAAAAACCGGCACAAATACTCGCTTTACATTTGAACTTTAAAATTCGTGTTATTAATTCGGAAAACAAACATTTAATTCTGTTAATACCGGTAATAATTTCTACCCGTGCCGGATGAGTGGGTGTTTATTTACGTTTTTTGTGTGTTGATTCATTAAAACGGCCTGTCTCAATTTGGGCTGCGATATTTTTTTTATCGTTCATTATTTACACGACCCATGAAATTTCAAATAACAAATTCCAATATTCCTTAACTAGCTCCTGCCCGCAGCTGTGCTCGTCCAGAAATCCAGCCTTTAAAAACCAATGAATGCATTAACTTTTTTTTAACTAAGAGTCCATCTTCCAACTTGATTAATTATTATATATAGTTACTACCCCTATTTTATACCCTTAGGGATGGAATTTCCGAAATTCCTTTGTACTGGTCACCTACACTATGAAAAGGAAGCATGGTATTAAAATTTCAAGTTCCTAAACCTTTTAGATTTAGCTGGGAGTTGATATATCAGCCATGAAATCAGTTTTCCTTTTTTTATATTTAGATTCCCTCACTTACATTCGATAAACCGTAACTATTGTCTGTTAGTCTATTGTTTTTTCTTCTCCTAGTTTTCATCTCTGTACACCCCGCCCATCAAGTCGCTTTTCATTTTGTTCTGCTATCCATTTATGTGTAACAGTTTGTCTGGAAGGAATCGCTATCTGCCAATAATTGCTTTTCTTTGTTTATGTTACTTATTTATCTGTTGTTCAATGAAGCTTATTGTATCTGTATTGTATAATAGTGCATTTTCATAACAATACAGTGTGATATGATGAAACGACTTTCATTACTTCTTTACCTGCGTTACGAGATAGAATAATGTTTACCCAATACTAGAATATTGGTGGTAGGACCCTCTGTGGTTCCACTCCGGCGGCACCACCGCCACACCTAATTCTGCCTTATAACAGCAGTGTTAAGCGCTGCTGTATTCCGGTTTTTAAGGGTGTGGTAAGGGAGACATACTTTTTCGAGGCATTGCAGCTCAGTCCTCAGGGGTAGCGGCGCATCTGTGGTCGACCTGAGATAGGAATCTAATCTTATCCGTTGTCGATTACAAATGTCCATGGGCGGCAGTAGCCACTCACCATCGGGTGGACTACATGCTCGTCTGCTACTTCCATATTAGAAAAAAAAAGTCATCAGATCATTGTCATCAATGGATATCAGCAACCTCTAACAGTTCTGTTAGTATAGGACATTAGACAGAACCTGTACTACTCGTATATTGATTAGCCAGCTGATAAACTACATAAACACGGAGCTAAGAATAGTATTCACTGACCGGACGAATATTTGTCCTTAGTCAAGTTAAACGACCACAGAATTAATTGCGATCCAACCTATCATTCAAATATACCTGTCTCTGTCTTATAATCTCTTGAACGGGCATTCCGGGGGATCCCTGGGAGCGCTTGCGGCCGCAACCTGGAAAATGAAAAACCATAGACAACACATCGATATGTTACACAAATTAGAGGTTTTAATAATATTAGGACCATTCCACACACGGCCATCTGATTCCAAATTAATTATAACAGCCTGTGTTATGGAGACTGGACAGCTGATAAAAATAGATAACAATTATATTACATGACAAGCTAATAACAATTGTTCATTACAATATTTTTCCGGGAATGGCGGATCGAGCAGAGCTCCAACCGTCTAACTCATGACGACAATAGCGCCGATGGCCGCAAGGTGATATAAGATGAGCATCTCTTTAAGATGAGCTTTGCGAAGACGCCCTAGGACACCTGTGTGTGCCGTTTACAGAAACCCAAGTCCAACAGTTCAGAACAAGACTCCCAACACGGTTTAATGGGTTTTATTCCACATAGCCCGCTTTATCCCAAGGTGTCTTTAGTTCTCTACCTAACCTCATAAAAAAGTTTAAAAAACACGCTTTTATTGCTAGTCGAACTGATGCTAGAAAACTCTATCTCTCTTATTCTCCTACAGAGGATCTATAAAAGAATTATTAATCCCGGCGGTCCTGATAAGGATAATGGGGCACTGTTATTGAATTACCGCATTGTATAAATTACCCGTGAAAGCGTTGCAAAATGGTCTCTTTTTGGGGGCGAGAATAACATCCTCACTCAGCCTCGGATCGAAGCTTCTTGGGATCTGAAATAATAAAAATTCAATAATATACATAAACCAGTATTAAAAAATCATTGGTAGTATTGGAAGATTATTTCGGAAGGAATTCTCGTGTAAATTCTTGAAAAAGCGTGCTTGTAAAGTCCCGTCTATTTCCGATAGGGGTAGGCATAGACCAAAGATTTTCATCAACAATAGCCTTGAAGTTTTTCCCCTATAGGGTTTTTTAATATTGACCATATCGTTCGTACGAGTAGTGGCAATTCAAATGGATGGAATGAAAAAATAATTTTAATAAAAAATATATTTATACATACAGTGGCTGAATAACAGCATCCCAGTAGAAGTGTGACCAGAAGAAGTAAAGCGACGCGCGAAACGGTCGACATGGCGGCAAATTTGACAATTGCTTCAAGATGGCGGCTCTGCAACAGAATCGTTATTTTTATATTCCAAATTATTATATAATATGTAAATCTATATAAATAAATATACATATGAGATTTACAGCCATATATTGACTCGTCACGATATCTCTGGAACCAGAACACCTAAGAGTAGAGGTCAGCTAAGAACGGATTTTACGAAATTACACCTTTAAGGGGGGTTGCGGGGGTGTTAATTATAATTTATAACGCAACGCAACGTTTGCCGGGTCAGCTAGAATATTATATGTAGTTTATTAGTTTTCTGGTCTGGTCAGTACAATACAGTTTCTGCATATTGGGTTATCCCTAGAAATTGCTGTAATTAATATTTACAAGATTATTATCATTAATGGTATTTACAAAGGGCGGATAATGGACTTGCGATTGTACAAAATGGACGGCTATTATAAGCCGGTAAACGTCGAAAAGACCGGACATGCCCGTAATCCGGACATTAGCGGATTATGCCGGTCAAAGACAAAGCTAATCTATCATTAAACAGCCATATATATTAAAGGTCACTATTAGATATGTACATAGTAAGGAGGAAATGTCGTATCTCTCTTTAAAGCTTGCGCGCACGAAGTAATACGAGATTTGGTCAATTTATAATTTATTTAGAGAATGTAAAAATGAAATGATGAATTTAGAATAAAATTTAAAATTGAATTAAGAATAAAATTTAAAATTGAATTTAGAATTAAATTTAAAATTGAACTTAGAATATAATTTAAAATTGAATTTTGGATTTAATTTTAAATTGAGTTTAGGAACGTTTGAATGCAGCTACGGTATCTTCAGGTCCTTAGGATTGAAAATTTATATTTTTCATCTGTAGAGGCAGGATTTTTTACGAATTTATATTTATTGTTATATTACAGCCAAATTAGACAACACCTTTATAAATTGTATCCCATATCTCATTCTGATGTACAAGCTATGTTACTGCAAAGTTTCATCTAAATCGGTTAAGCAGTTTTAACGTGAAAGAGTAACAAAAATGTATAATATCAGTGGGAAGCAAAAATATAAAATACTGCTATAGTTCATCCAGGCCTTGGTACAGATGGAATAGAGACATCGAAAGACAATCGATTTTTAAACTTATCAGTAGAATTCTCGAGTCGCAGGCCCCAAACTCTTAACTACATTATTACTTGCCGTTTCACATCGTCAAGCGAGTTACCGTAACTCAGTTAGCGAGTTACATTAACTTTAGTTAGTATTCGAAACTAAAAAGTTTTCGTTTATATTTGTATTGTGTTTTTTTTTATTGTAGGTAACATTGAGAAGGCTTACGACTACTCAATGTTACGGCGGCTTCGCGCGCGTTTAATTTGCAGTAAAACAATTCCCCTTTCTATACCGTAAATTTTCTGCTATCTGTGGAATATCTAAATTCATATATTACATTTTTACTTATTGCCATTAAGAAATTCTGAATTGTAACGCGTGCGAGGCCGCGGGCTAAAGCTAGTTATACATACAAACTTTCCTTTTGAATCACTCTATCCGTTAAAGAAAACCGCATCAAAATCCGTTGCGTAGTTCTAAAG
>DWQT01000601.1:0-21138 GCA_018244895.1 Myscelus amystis hages | reverse complement strand
ACTCGTGTTCATACAGAGACATTCGATGTATACACTGAGTGTACGGTGTATAGTGTCGTAGTCTGAACCGGCCTTAAGTATAAGAAAATATATCACTTTACACATAGGTAATAACGCTGAATAAATAATAGTAATTTAAAAAAATCTTTTATATTTATATATATGCTATAGATACCTACATTTGTCTGTTATATGAATTGCACTAGTTTTAATGTATTAAAGTTACGTCGAAAATATTACCAAATTGTGATTCCGTTCTGATTAACGGTTTCCGCTTGTAAGTTGGCGGAAAATATAGTGAGCTGTGTTTAAGTTTTTATAAATATTCATTATCAATTTTATGTACCGCTCGTAATATTCATCGGACTGGTCTGTTTTCTCTTTCGTCGAAATCGTGCAAGTGCAGGACAATAAATCAGAAGTGTAAAGTTGCCTCAATTTACGCTCATTATTTCAGTCTTATGTGCAATTTGCCGAGGGCTAATTGTATTAATTAATGCCCATTAAGTGTGGATGCGTTGAAACTTTTGTATACGCATTTCGGTACATTTAAAAAATTTTAACCTCGAACTGGTGTGCAGCAATTTACATTGTGATTTTTATAAATTCTTCCCCAAAAAAAACTTTACTTGGACTTGCTCGGAAAAACTTTTCCAGCTAAGACCTTACTTTCAAACCAATGCCATGCAGTATTATCACAATAATTTAAAGTTTTGTACAGACATGTGGATTTTACATATAAAGGTGCATAGTTATACCTATCTGCTGGATATTTCAGTGATGAAAGACATCATTGACGTGTGAACGATAATTAATTAATATCGTAAGATTAATTTTCCAATCAAGTTGTGAGAGATTTCATCATAAGCTTTATTTAAAATACGTATTAAGGCGATGACTTCATCCTACCTTCACTAGCCTTTTGAGATCATGAAAACTTTATGCAACCTATTAGAGTACTCCAATATAATATTCTATTAGTAGCTATATGTTATACTGTATTTTGTGTACCTTGAAAATGCATTTTAAGCTCTCACTAATTTTTAATATTAATAACATTTAACCTTAATCGGTTTAAGTTTAGAATACATCTTAGTGCTATTAGAATCTCGATCTTATGTCCTACCGAACTGTAGGTACAGAAACTTTTAATTTATATACCAAAGTAGCTATTAAGGCTTGAAATGCACACGCAATCACAATGATTAAATCTACTTGTAAATCAAAGAATCCGTGCGGCGTAGGTATTGCAACTTAATAAATTAAGTTTAAATCGGGGACTTGTGTCTAAGGTCTAATGTGAATCGTTGCGCTATGGAAAGCACGTGTGAGTGGCAATGCAGCGTGAAGCGAGACCACGATTGAATATAATTAGCAATTTTACACAGCGCTGTCGGCACAGTGCGGCAGCGGCGATGACGCTGACCTCTCGGCCGCGGGTCAAGCGGGCCAACCGGCCTACACTGTTGCACCACACGCCGTCCGACCGGAGTAAAACATGAAGACATTACCTTGCAAACATCGATTTACATTGCATTTGCCTATCCTACGTTCGATTCGAACAAGCGTCTTTGTTTATTCCATATTATGCGACGTCGTGGGACAAAGGCATTGTTGAGGCTATTTGGGCCGGGGCCGCAGTGCACGCCTATCCTTCAAGGCGGGGCGTGAGCATGCCCATTGGTTACCGTCAGAGCGTGACAACAGTTTCATTGGACAATTCAACAAGAAGTGAAAGTGACGAAACGCTCCTCGCAGCACCTTGCGCAAAATAATTAGGCGTTATTAGATAGGTCAATTGCACTCCTATTTCCAAACCCTTCTATTGTTTCGGCTCCCATCATATTATTCTTTAATCAAGTTATGCAGCTGGCATCAGATCAAACGTAACAGCAGAGGATGTAAATTACTACAATATATTCAAATTACCTGAAGTAATCGACACTACGCTAAATGAAACTTCGAGATAAGACAAATTTATTTTCTGTTTAATCTCCATGCACGTACCTAGTATCTTTTTACAATGAGGAGGTTCTACTTGCTATAAAACTTATATGCTTAAGAAACTACAACCAAGAGGTCATACAACGTTTATTTTATTAATATATTTTATACCGGACAAAATTATCAATTTATCTAGATCCTTTTATCTTTTTGGCCCTACCACACATAACGAGCGAACCGGTAAATATATGTTTTCTTCAAGATTTTCATAAAAAACAAAAAGTGAATTGTGAATTTGTGAATACTCCGACCAGGATCTAGGCACCCTTCCATTAGCAGAAAGAGGATGGGGAAGTATCTCTAAATGACTACGTCATTGCGGATTATATGCAATTTTCGAGTACAAAAATATCTCACACTAAAGAGAGGAAGAGATATCGGTTTATGGTCGTTTTCTCACTAACGAGTCCTCGTTGACAGTAATCCGCGCTATCAAAAGATTCCTGGATTTCCATACGAGTTGCACGGGGGCTTCCCCCTTCACGACAGTATGCGGCCGCGCAAATCGTCGTCTGTCTCGGGGTCGCTGGCTGGACCATAAGACCTCTAGTCACCCGCTACCTCGGAAGTCTCCTTTTAGTTGCCTCTTACGACATGACATACCGTAACTGTTACAATATAATAATAATTATACCTATAATGATCTAATGGCACCTACACCTTTCTGTACTCGGTGACAACATAGACGTAAGGCTGTCACTAAGCAATAGATAGCCTACTCGTCGGGCACATAAAAACCGAATGCATCTATTATAAACAAATACTCCTAGAATGGTTACTACAAAGAGCATTAAGATGCAAATTGGTACACGCATAACGAGAAAATTAGCATTATGAGCGACAATATTGAAGAGTGACTCAGCATGTCAGTCAGTCTATCAGCTCCGGTTACATTGTGACGCAAGACGAGGCGAGCAACGAGAGCCGACAAGTTGACTAGAACCCGCCCAAGCCCTCGATCAATAACCGTGAAATTCAATTATAAAATTGAGGCCACACTGCATAAGCAACACAATCACACTTGCAAATCGACTGCACACAGCACGCCTCACTGTTAAACTTGAGTATCATCATCAGATGTATTCATCATTCAATTTCTTATTAGAAACAGTGGGTATCGTGACACATCGAACAAAGCGGAGCTTGCTCGTTATTTTGGTAATAGAAGATATTCCTTTACTACGATAGAATTGCCACTCACTACGTAACTTACACATGTATGAACAGGCATATCCCATATTTTTTTAAACTACAAGCTTGCGTTTAGCTTCAATCTCACCTAATACCTAATAACTGAGGTTCTATTACGATGTAGCATGGCTGCCCACTACTAACATACTGTGTAAGACGTTTTATAAGCACGATAGTATCTTGTTATAAAACATAAGTAACAAAAGTAGTAATATTTATTGTTGTTAAATGTATAAACTCTGTTTTTACTTCAATTATTATAATTCGTATTTTAATTTCAATTCAAGCTTGTAGATAAAAATAAGAATTGAATGCATTTAAGATCATTTTTTTATTTGTAATGTAACTTTCAAAAGGATTAGTCGTTAATAAATTGTAATTTCTCCAAAATATATAAAGGCTGCTAACATCAACATCCTAGTCGAATCCATTGACTTTAATTGTACCGATACTATATACGACTTACTCTCCGATACGTAAGATAAAGAATATTCGGAATTGGCAAGATAAATCTATAACAGTAGTAAATTAATATTAAGTATTAATTTATACAATGAAAAGTTGCAAGTGTAAAAATATTATACTGTTTGATCATAGAATATTATAATAACCACAGTTATGTAAACATCGAAATAAATTAATAAACTCGTCTTGAACTGCAGAATGTTCCCTGAACTAAGACCTGCGCGATTACCTAACTCACAATGTTATTTGCGATAAGTACTTATAATCTGATGGAACGGAATATAGGTGGTTGTAATCCTGTAAGAAATACCTGTAACCCAATTTTACCTTTATATTACTGTACTTTTAGTAGTAATTCCATACCTTTAAATACCTATTTGTAGAAGAAAACGGTTAAAGAACGCGTGTGTATAATGCAGGTACATAGTATTATCGTTTAAGTGCAGAATAAAACTTTTGCCCCGAAAGATATAACCATGTTCTGTACATTATGGAAAACCTACCTCCTCTTCCACTGTTTATCGTTTTATTAATCTAGTACGACTTGGTCAGTAATATGAGATATGATTTATTTTTGCAATTTTCCGATTCGCTTTTTAAGAGAAAGAAGGTTGTAAGTAAAAAAATGAATATTAAATTTATTCCAAAAAAATGTAATAATCAATGAATATATATAAAACAACTTATTCAGCGTGTTTTAACCCTTAAAAGGAAATTGTCGATTGCTTTACTAATTATATATTACGATGATAGGACGCCTCATTATGTTAAGCTGTGCTATTATTTTTTAACATCTTTAATATTAACAAAATATAAATAAATTACGAATTAAATTTCAAATTTATGTTACAGTTTTCGGTATATTAAATTGTTATATAAATAAATGACTTTTACTTATAGTTTAATCTGTATTGAAAAATATGATTCTTATTTGACAATGACGCTTTATCAATGACATCTGTCATATAATTGTCATTAAGCCACCTGACTCTTCACACTGTTATAAAGAAATTACTCGAAGGATATGAAAAAGCATTCATTCGTATTTATTTCACATGTAAATTAATTTATTAATACCTACACTATTTGTTGCATCAATATGATCACAAATTTTGATAAACTCTGTGCAGATTTAGAGAAACAAGAGCTTGAGGTAAACAACTTAATTGTACCAACTATTTTTATATATTTTTGATTTGGTTTTGAATAATACAATATTTCTGAATCTTTACAGGCACCAACTGGAGTGGCATTACCTTCAACTTACGCCCAGCTACTGGCTATATATTTATATCAAAATGATTTGTAAGTTTTCAGCAATTAGTAGTCTATATTTATTATATCTGATACAAAAAAAAAGTAAATTTGTCGATCAGGGAGAAATATGATTTTGAAATACAAATATTTCAATAAAGTTCTTCCTAAACATCTCTAGGAAAATAACCAAGTAATATTTCTGCTGATGTTTCATGTAATAAATGTTCTTAATATAGATCTAGATCGCTTCATACTCTTTTGTCACCAATCAATACTATTATGCTATTCATGGATTAGTACAGTTAAGCAAGCTATTAGTATGATAAGCATGTACGGAAATGTTTCACTAAATATTCTTCCTGGTACCATTTGACATTACATTTATAACCTATTAAAATCCCTAGATCACTGCACAATGCCAATAACTATCTATTATGTTATAATATTGTTAAAGTCTATTTCTTTTTATCATTATTTATTATCATCTATTTCTATGGCTAACACCCCTTATACTCCGTTCTGATATTTTCATATTTTCATAATTTATAGATGTAATGCAAAATTTTTATGGAAGAGGATACCGCAGAATATTACCAGCAGCAATCCAGAAATAGCAGCAATATGGGCAGTGGGCAAAAAGTTATGGAAAAAAGATCTTGCAGGCACTTACCAAGCACTGGCTGCATACACATGGACTGAACCCGTAGCTAATATAATTAGAGCTCTAGAAGGTAAATATTGATTTTCATAATCAAATTGAACATTCCATTCAGTGTTCCATGTATTGTATGAACACTAAACACAATGCATTTAACAAAATATTTTTAGCCTTCATGTTGAGCATTTTAAGCAAAATTCACATATTATAAAATTTTCGTGATCCGTTCATTTGATCCTTTCGAGTAAACATTAAGATAATATTTTTAAATGTAATATTTACAAATTCTGAAGATAATTAATAACTAGTGCTACTGTAAATATTTAGCAGTTTCACTTTTATTCCTAAGCAGTCTAATCACAGCTATTCACAATTAATTTGATAATTTTGATATTATAGAAAAGATCCGTGAGCGAGCCTTCAATTTAATTGGACGGGCATATAGCTCAGTGTCCATAGACACTGTGGTTAATATGACTGGGTTAAGTAAGGAAGCTGTTCTACAAATATGTAGAGACCGGAAGTGGGAGCTCGATGCAGATGGCGTTACTATTCAACCTGCTCCTCCCGTCCAACCTGCACCACTGCACACGTCCAGCGAGGATCAATTATTCAAACTCACGGAATTTGTGTCGTTTTTGGAAAACTAAGGAAATTAATTGTAAGTTTTATTTAAGATTACTAAGTATGGTTAAAACATATTATGTGTACATTCATTTTGTATGTTTCCAAATATCCATATAAACTTGGCTGCAACACAGGCATTTCGTTTTCTTTAAGGTCAACTGATCACTCGCTATAGCCAACACATATCTATATAAAATATGTAATAAGATTGGAGATCTATTAGAAATCTTTGCCGTTATGATTTACTATGCCAGAGGATTCTACGATCTTCAAAAGTTCAGTGTAAAATGATTGAAACAGAAGTATAATAAAACTCTCATGACTTTGTATTACTTATATTTATCGGATAAAAAATACAAAAATTAAAATCTACAAAATGTAAAGTTTAGTGGCAGTGTATATACCTTAAAATTATTAAACTACAGAGATGGACGGAATATTGTCGCGTCATTGTCAAAACTTCAAGACAAAAAATAGAAAAATATCACGAGCTAAAAAATATTTTATAATTAAGAGTTTTGTTATTATAAAGTCCATGAGCTTTAGGATCAGCAAATAGCCAACAACTATTTTATAATGAGTATCTACAATTTATTAATCTAGGCACTTCTTCTAAATTCGTACATAATTTTGGCAACTCTTAGGATATGCGAATTAACCGCTTTTCATTGATATCTTCCTTGGAAGGTAACTTGATTTTGCCTTGGTTGCAGCCTCATAGAGTTGCTATCGTCTTCGTCGCCTAGAGAAGTCTCATAACCTCGATTAACCTGACCCCCATTGGGTTCAGCAAATACATCCTTTACAGATATATTTGCCGTCGATGTACGGTGTCGTGGTGCTGCGCCATGGTTGTTGTTTAACTGAAATATTATTTAAATTTAAATATTCATAGTCTCAAGAATTAAGTATAGAAAACAGGGAAGCCACTTGATGCTAGGCAACTGCTGAAATCTCTCGACCTCTGTAGCCAGTATCATTAAAGTTCATATATTTACATAATTGCAAAAAACTATTCTCAAATATCTTGAAATAACTTATGCTTTGCTACATTTGTCTACTAAATTATAAAAAAAGATCTAGATTTAAGTTTGTTACCATCCCAGTTACTCCATATTCGTTGTTGGCTCCAAGTGTTTGCATTTGAGATTTTCTTCTTTCCGCCATCACTGAATTTCTCCTTGTCTCTAGAGCTTTCAAAGTTTCTCTTCGTAGAGTTATCTTGCGATTTAACACTGGTGTTCCTGGAATATAGTGTAAAATATTCCGTTATAGTGTTATGTTACTAAACAAAAACGGATCAGTGAATAGGCCACGTTGATATCATCTATATTACAAAGAGGGTACTCTTTGTACTCAAGTATCATAAAAAAATTCTCAGTACTCAAATATCATAAAAAATAGTAACCGATTGTCAGCATTCTAAGCATAAGAACACTTCTTAAGTTATCAATATAACAAAGATAAGTCAGTACCTGGACCATCATTTGCGTTCATACTGAAGAATCGTTTCTTAAACGCAACATCGAGAGTGCCAATATTCCTCTTCTTTTGTCGGGCTTTCTCCAAGTTGTGTATAGTTTTTCTTCGGCCAACATTGTGCGGACCGGAGCCCGAGTCGTTGTCATAGTCATCATCTAAGCCATTCAACTTTTGCAAGTCCTTCACTATGGCTATCGCATTTTTATCTAACAGAGCATCTTGAGATAAATCTTCTGACTGGAATTGATATTTATTCATTAAACATTACTCTACTTCTCGTGCAATAATAAAAATACATTAATCTCTATTACAAACGCATACCTTCTTTGTACAGAACCAGTTCAATTCCGTTGATGCTAATATGTGCGAAATAGTTCCAAATCTATGGAACATCATAGCAGTGAACTGTATGACTAAGATCAGAGCGAAGAAGAACACAAATACGAGACCGATAGGCTCCAGTTGCAAATATTCCTTGGAAATGAGAACCTAAAAATTACGACACAGATGTAATTGCTTGTACATAACGATATGCGCCTAAGGATTAGTTAAAAAGCGGAAACACATGTTAATACACATAAGTTATTAGATCAATATTCAACTGGAAATAATGGGCGTTCTTTTAGAGCATTTTTAATAATCACTGAATTTTGAATATTATTGCTTTTCAAGGAAGAGCAGAACTTGTGATTTCTGATTCCCCATAAATGTGTATGTTTGAAGTGTTTAAGATCCTCTGTAACTTTACTTACTAAATCAAATGTGCAACAAATTCACGTAAATATAAAAACAAAAATTATTAATAAACACATGAAAATTAGGCACAGAATGTGAACTCGAAAAATATTACCCCTCCTATATGACATTCTTAAATTTACTGTAATAATAAACTTAAAATTTACCAAAAATCCATTATAGAATTAGAAATATTAAATTTGGAAAACTTTGTTAAACAAATCGAGGTAGGTATGTACAAGGAATTCTAATAACCCTGCTACCGTGTTTAATGGAAGAAATTCCACCACCTTAATAGATAGATAGACTCTTTGGGACATATTGGATAAGTGCACATTGGGGTGTGACACGTGGCCAGTTTTGAGCATAATAACAAATGTAAATATGAATTCTTTTTCTCCTTTATATTTGTGTCATAATGTTTTGACTATTCTAAAGGATTTTCTTTAAGGCCTTTGATATATATTAGGGTATGCGTGAAACCAATAGTTACACCCAAGTAGTTTAGTTCTCGGTGTAGAAGATGTCTTTTGGATCTCCATGCTGGTGTGCCATCCCAAGACAGACCGGTTAGAAGAAGGTCGTTAGACTTGTGAGGGGACACACGGATTTTGTAATATTTGGCTATACCTCGCCTGTTTCCTCGATGTATGTAATGTTTGTCTTTACTCCCAAAGGCCAAATCACGTGGAGTTGATCTTTGTTTAGTTGTAACAAAAATACTATCAATATGAATAAAGCATTGAACATAACAAACGCAAAAACTGATTTATTGCGAAGCTCTATCAAATCACCTGCAATGCGAGCCTGTAAAATTACATAAAGTAAGGTATTAATTGCATCAACTTTCAAAGGTGACTGGGACAGAGACACGATTTGACAGAGGCTGTAAATCAAATAGACTATAGTCGCAATCCCGAATCATCGTTGAAGGTCGATCACTGGCTATTGGATTCTCACGTTACCTCTTGCGTAACCTCATCATATGTTATATTAGTCTTTACTCCGAGGGGCCATTTAAAATGAATGTTGTCCTTATTCAGTTGGAGCAAAAACACAATGAGGACAAAAAGGGCATTGACCATAAAGAATGAAAAAACAGACGAGTCTCTCAATTCTTTCAAATCTCTGGAAATACGAGCCTAAAATTGTGGGCATATGTTTAAATAATTAAAACAGTAATATTAGTGCTTTAACCTGAAAACAAATCTCATTAGTACAAATAAATTATAAAACATCAAATATTGCTTAATTTGGATTTAAAGTAATGTATATTTTTTTATTTATCAATTAAAAATAGAAAATGTAACTGCAAGTATTTATTATTTTATTTTCGGTTCTAATATTACCTGTTCTTCTTTATTGGCATCAATTGGATATAAATATTTGTCAATTAAGTCTTTCCAGAAAGATAATTCAGATTGACTCATGAAGTCCACTTCTCCTTTTTTCAATTCTGGATCCTCAATCCAGTAAGGATTTATGAGATCATCTCGAGTTTCCTAAAAAAAAAGTGTTTTATTGTCTTTCATGTTATTCATAAATGTAAATTAATAATTCATTTTCTAATCTTACTCGCGGAGTAGTAGAAAGTGTTTCTGTTTCGGAATCTGAATCGTTTTCATCTTCTTGGCCTTCGGCCACCGATACCAGGGGATCGCCATTAGTGCTTCCTCGGAGGCCAATAGACAATTTACGACTTCTGCTTTGGCCGTGTGGATCAACAGTTCTAAAAAAACAAATTATATTAGTGTTCAATCTATTCCAATCTAGTCTATCATAATTCATAAAATTTCCAGAATGGACAATAACCTCTCTAAACTGTCCAACTTCTTTTCCATCTTTTCTAGTGTAGACGCAATGTGAAGCAGTTGCACTTTTTCTTCATTGCCTTTTGGATGTGTACACAACAAGCATTTAAATAGTCCAGCAAAAGAGAACTCAATAGATCCTTCTTCTTCGTTGCTGTTTACTCCTTGAAGAAAACCTAGTAGAGAGTTTTGTTTCGCTTTCTTCTTAGCTTCCTCTGCTTCTTTCTTTTCTTGCTCGATTTCCTGTTAGTATCCCATATTATATGTTAAAATATATCGTTAATATGATAACAAAATGCATTCATTTTAGTAGATTATATTACTGACCTTTTTAGTTTTCTTGACTTGCACTTCTCGAGTACCCCATGATACTACGTTTAGATTTATAATTGAGTATAAAATCAAAAGTAAGTACATAGAGGGGATAGATAACAGATAAATGATTCCGGGGACGATACACCAAAATTCTTGTGGATGTAAACATGCAGCTATGAAAAATGAACTTGAAAGCGATATCAAGAATATAGCTGACGGTGAACCTATTCCGTCCTCGCCTAACTGAAGCGCAGTACCCACTATTACAGCCATCATTATCATTGCATATGCTGTTGATAATATTTGCGCGACTAGTAGCTGAAATAAATATAAATAATATACATTAGAATAATAAAAACATAAAACTGCTTTCATTTTGTAACCCACAGTAAAAGCCAATAAAAATAACCAAAAATCTTACTTGATATTCTGATTTCATCGTAAAACATACAAACATGAAAATCAATATAGGATATAGATTGTATTCGAAAGAAGTCCAATTATCGATTCTAAATGCTGCCACGAAAGCACCCACCAACATAAGAAATATAGTGCCGGGGCCAAGGATAGTACCTCCCATTAACATCATCTGTAAAATAAATAAAATTATTATTACCTTTTTATTAATATATAAACTGGTACGTAATGGTATAGGTGTGTTACAGTATTTGGAAAAGATCATGGAACGATTTTGAAATTTACCTGATAAGCAATGTAAGGTGATGAAATATTATCATTAATTTTGATGGTGTGTTTGTAATCAACTAGTAGATCCATAATGTTGGCAATCGTGGAGGGCACCCAACGACGGCGTTGATTGTAAAATTCGTTGAAACCTTCAGGGCAGTGAGTGTAAGCATCAGAAGCGGCCGAATATTCTACTCGATATCCACGCTGAAGCAGTAGAGTACACAACCAACGGTCTTCGCCTGCAAACATATTATATTAATACACACAACCCTGTATAACTAATTTATTGCTATAATCAATATATTATAAAAAAATAAATACCTTGATCGTATTGCACGTAGTGACGGGCTTCATCGGACCTCAACGTGTACTTTTTCATAACGTTATCGTCCATCAAAGCCTTTCCTCTAAAGAGTGAGAAGCATCCAGGACTACACAGTACACAGCCAATCATATGTTCAGTCGCTTTTTGCAACCAATGACCAATGGCGTATTCGAACAGTTGATACCACACCATAGGTCCTGGAATATTACGAAAAATCCCAAATTATAATAGCTAACTCATAAATTATACTGATAAACAGAGTTAAATCCATCAAATTGTATTTCATACATTCAGTAGAGCTTAAGTCATGTTGAATGTGTGGAATTAGTCATTTACTGAAATTACTTAAGACTGTACTATTGTTGTATGACATTTAGTAAAGAAGGGGTGTATCCACGTACCAGATCCCACAGGGTGAATACGACCACATGCCGCTCCCAGATTTTTATTTTTCTTCATTAAATCTATAAGCAAACGGACCGCGGGCGGCTGGAAATCAATATCTCCATCGAGGGTCAGCAGATACGTATTTTCGGCCATGACCTCCTTGCGGTCAACTGATATAGGTAATTCCATTAGACGATATCCAAGTAAGTAGTACATGTACATAACCTGAAAAAGGAAAATGTTGCTATCAAACAACAAACCGCAATTTTATTCTTCCACAAGTAATTTACTATTATACTACTACTATACTACTATAATGTAGTTATACTACTTAGTACTATACTACTATAATGTACTATAGTGTAATTTACTGTACTACTACTATACTACTACTATACTAATTTACGGTGTAGCATGCGTAGCAGGTCTCATAAGTAGAAATGTGTATCTATTACACGTTTATAAGTATATTTCGTACTTGTTTTGTATTGTAGGAATAATTAATTTAATATTTCACCTGTGACCACCGTTTTCTGTGACGAATCTTCGCTTTATCTTTCAAATGACAAATCATCTTAGTTTTTCCTGGTAACACCCAAGTTAGTCTGCCTCCGTACGGGGCAGGATATTTCTTTGGAGGCCGGATTCGAATAATGGTCTGGTGTACGTTCGAGGCGGCTTCGTCTATGGTGTCTACCAGAAGCTTCACGAATCTGTTCACTTGTGAATCATCATCGCTATGATCTGATATTTCAAATGCGTCATCTAAGAAAATGTGTGCTGTGGGAAATGAAATATTTAACAGATATAAAATATTGTTTGATATTGTTGAAAACTTGGCTGTGATATTACATCGTAATACATACTTTCGAATTCGTAGTAATCAGGATCGACAACACGTAAATATTTTTGAGCCACTCTTCTGGCGCACTGATCTTCATCCAACCGCAGAATAGACTTCAAAAACTCCATCATTTCGTCTTTAGTTTCATGCCACATAGTGGCGCATGCGTATATCCTGGTTATGGAATCGGATGATTTAACAGTTTTAGGAGTGGGGCCGGTATTATCCGTATGAATTGAGATAGTTTCGTAATATTCATCACCTTTCTCTTTTTCAATTTCCGCAAGGTCCTGTATTTAAACGAATTAAAATATTAAGTAACATCTGTATTTAAATAAATGTTATGATCAGTTAACTTGCATATTTCTAAACTTTTAATACGTACTTCAGTTTTTACATCTCTTTGATCATTTCGTTTTCTGTTAAGCGCCATACTTTGGTCTATTAATAAGCCATTATACATGGGTAGTACAAATAATTTCTCTGTTGATGCCAAACGTTCAGCTTTTGGAGTCCATATATGTATCGTTATCCAGGTCTGGGATAATAACCACAATAACCATACCCAGGCCATTTGTCGAGAAATAAAGTCACTTAAAGAAAATACTGAAAAAGCAAGAAATAATGTCAAATATTTGTGAGCTTTACATTTCATTATTATCATTATTTGGGAACGGAATTTAAATGGGAGACTTATTGATTAACATACCTGCAGGACTTTCGAAAAATAGATAATCTGGCACTGTCCCGTGGAAAATACAATTGTCGCCGTTTCTCAATCCACACGCAGCTATTAAAAAATTTACTACCAATGGTATAACCAAGTTTATGGGGAAAGCATAACTGAATCCTTGTATCAGAATTTTGCAAGCAAATTTTCCAAATATGTAACAGAAATATGCAGCAAACACCTGTATCAGCATCACGTAAAAAGCAGACTTATGGACTGCTGCTACTTCCACCGAATCACCGGTAAGAGTAGCATTTACTAGGTCGGGTATCATGGTGCCCCCTAATTGAATTTGGATCTGAAAAGTACAATGGTGTCAATGAAAGGAAATGTAGAAATTTTGGTTACAATATACAATAAAACAGTTTTTATTCAACAGTTTTATGAGCAAGTGTGATATAGCTTGTTACATACATATTTAAAACGTTCTTACCTCTTCCACAACAATGTTGTGAGGGCTGAAGCCTGCGTTGAAAAGCTGGAAGAACATTGATGGCTCATCTCCGTCCATCCATATACTGAAGAGAATGCACATCATAAAGACGAGCATCTTCCAAATAGATATGAAACGATAGGTATAGTAGCGTGTGAAGTTCAACTCATCTTTTAGTCTACCCAAGCTTTTGATAATACCTGAAATCAATGTGCAATATCATTATATGTTACGAAACACCTACAAAACACGATTTAATTAGTGACCACGCTAATTGAATAATGATGGTATGATATGTTTTAATATCTTGAGTTATTAATGCAATGGTAGGATATTGTATTTGTATAATTTATTTATGCATTGATGTGATATGTAAAATATATTTCTATATATAATGGACGTTATTTGTTATTATTATTATAATGAATTAATGAATTATACGCACCTATCGGGCTTTGGCGTGTCACGTAATTCTCCCACCATCCTAGCGATATACACAAAGAGGAGATAGGAATAAGCCAGAGTACGGGTTTGTTTTCAAGAAGCGGCCACACAATGAACCCTGTGACTTGCGCGACTATGGCCACCATATCGACGATAACTTTCATAAATCGCTTGGAATCTTTCGAGTTACGAGAAAGTAAACCAAGAATAGCTGGTACGACACAGAGGCAGTTGGTGATCATGGCTCCCTTTACCACGTCCAGCTCAGGAAGAATCTTGAAAAATAACATCGCCAATCCTATCGTATGCAAGGTTTCAGCTAAAAATATCTAAAACAAAACAAACGGAGCATAAGTAACTAAGCAGCTCGAAAGTTACGAGTAATTCAGTATTGTTACTTGTTTTAAAATTATTACTTTTTCTTAAGCTACTACTTTAAGTTCCTACGACTACTATGTATAATTTTTTGCATTATTTACATAAGTAAAATATCACTTTTTATTTTTCCTTTAAATTTTCTCGTACCACAGTAACTTACCACAACAAACTGCACAACCGTGGGCCGTTTTGACGATTTAAAGAAGCAGATTCTGACTGACCGTATGAGCGTCCCGATTTCGGGTATGGCAAATGCCGCTAATATAGCCCACATCCATGCAACTCGCTCTTCGTCCGGTAAACTTACTATGAATTGTTTATCTCTACCTGAAATTTAAAAAATGTAGTATTATAATAAAATTATAATAATGCTGTTGAGGATTCTATCTACAGAGTGATGATGTTTTCTGTCTACTCATTAGAGATCTTCAAGCTTTAATTTCATTTCCTCGCTTCACTTTGTATTAACTATTAAACACTTACCTAAATTTCTATTACAGAAAGCCAGTCGACGGTCCTTTCTTATCTGAGATGTCATGAAGAGCATAGTCCCTTTAGCGATCACTCCAGATCCCAGTACCACGATGAACGTCACTGCATACGCGAGGACCTTGAGCAAACGGACCGTTACCTCCAACCATTTCTGTGTTTCCATAGACACACTGTCCTGCTTCGGCGGGAATTCTCTGAACACGTCCCATCCTTTTGTCTCTTGTACTGTTCTTTGACTGAAATCGAAAGATTGTTAGTTAAACAAATGTTTTGTTTTCATTATGAAATAGAGGTGCTCCGCGGTTTCACCAGCTTTTATAATATATACCTACTATTTTATTAAGTCATAAAAAATATACGAAACATTCTCCGTCCATAAAGTTATTCAATTCACAAATTGCCTTTCTTAATGAGAAATAGCTATCTATCTAAAAGTATTTTCAGAGTCGATTCACTACTTAAAAAGAGGATCCCCTACAAACAAACTAATCTTTTTTGCGCCTCATAATATTAGCAATATGTTGTAGTACCTATATAATGTCTCTCATATTATTAGTTTATTGTTGAGTGTTAATGTTATATAAACGTGAATTTTTATTTCTTTATAGAGTCAATTGGTGCATGTTTTCTCTTCATTACTTTATGTTATTCATACTTTTTTTTATAGTAGAACGCGATTTTTCACAGCCAAAGACCATACTTAATGATTACCTAATGTAAGATTGCATTTGTTTTTTGGCAAGTTAGTCCAGCCGTTACTGAATCTGTCGGCTGAGTTAGAGAATGAAGGTGGGCTTGGGCGATGATCTGACATATTTGTACCGTTTGTTAATTTCTCTACAAAAATGCTTATAAACATTGTAAACGATGTTCTCTCGTTTGTGTGAATCAAGGTAGATCGCTTCCATCTATAAGCGGCAAGTACATCAACTTTCACACGCGACTCCGTCGCGAAATCTCGGCATTTTATCGATAATATCTATGACTACTTCCTTCCCGTATATTTCCGGTATTACATTGAGCTGATAACCTTCACGCGTGCAGTATTGCTGGTGGTTTACACGGATAGAAAATCGTTACAATGCATAATTGTTTCGACATAGACGTACTTACCTCGCCACTGTTGTGACAGTGGGGTTTACGTAAGTGATAGAGCCGGTACGACGGCGTAACCCAATTAGACGTTGCGAGTGTTGCAGCCGGCCATCGCCGTAACACTCCTTAGACAATGTAATATTGAGATGATCACACGTGATAAGCGATCGCACTCTCTCACGGAGAAAATATACTATTGAAAATTCTCTGTTTCGGTCAATATTTATTTTCAGCCATTAGTTGAAATAAAAATAAATAAATAAAATTAAGTAATTAAAATAAACAATCAATATTATGTATCTGTCACTACCGCCCTTATAATATTAAAAAAATAGTAAACTTATTTTATATAATATCATGTCATTTAGAGATAAACATGAAAAATATGATTCTTTTCTACCAAGAGCGGTACATAAGCAAAAAATATTGATGTATTTATTGTCGAGTAATAACGTCCGGTAAAACATTTAATATGCGCTCGTGTCTACAGACATGACATTGGAAAGTTAGCCTAACGCTCGGTACTTGCTACTTTGGTACCTGTTAGTCGATTCAGAATACTTTCATGTACATTTATTTTAATATCTGTATTATCATGTAAATGTAAAAAATCACCATTGTAAAATAATACCTAAAAAGATGGTATTAGGTAAAATTACACGTGTTACATAGGTATAGCTGGAAGCGGTAATAACAGCAGCAAGTAAGTTATTCTGCGTAAAATTGTATTATGTAAGTAGTCAAGCAGTAGATTTTTTTTTAATTTAGAAATATTATAGAAACCTAAGACTGGTAATTAGAAAGTTCAAGAATTAATTAAAATTTTCAAAATAATAACTCTTTCAATAGAAGAAAATTTTATTTTAGATTCATTAAAAAAAAAATTCAAATTGAGCTTCTCTTAAAACACATACATAATTGCTCATAATTTTTATTAGCTCATTAATCAAATATTAAACCTTTAGTGGAATCTTAGCTGTTTACTTATAGAGGTTTTACGGAGGTTTACTTATAGAGGTTTATACAAACAAGTTGTTACCTGTAAATGCTACAGTAGTGTATAGTTCCATTGCTGTAGATTGAGTTGTTGTTGGCAACGTATATAGGCTCTTCCAGGTCCTGTTTCTCATAGTAAGTTCGCCGATCGTGATCACTCATTTTGCCAAGTTTAGACAAACATCACTACACGACACGTTTTATGATAACACATGTTATTGGGCAAATATTTTTCTATAGTCTCTAAAGACCCCGTGGCAAATATGTGTTCCCCGTTCGGATATTGTTCAATAACTCATTGTTTCGTTCGATCGGGGACAGCAAACGGTGTGATCGCAATAGCGACTGCTGAAGGCACGCGTCCACACCACCAAATGATTCGCTATTGTATAGCAGCGGACAAAATGTGAATATTAATTAAATATTTTCGACGAATGGTACGAATTTGTAAAACAGTAGGCAGGAAATGATAATTTGTTAAAATAGTTTCTGTGTTGTTATTAAGACAAAACTGTAAATTGATAATAATAATGACGTGTGTGAGCTAATCGATAAAAAATACAAGTAAAATGGGACCACACTAAAATCAGTCGACATTTTCTCCGCGAAAAACGCAATGTACGAGTATAGTCCTTTTTTTAGTCACGCAAGTTTGCAACGCTGACACTTAAAATTACGTATTAATACCATAGTATTCTAGGTGCTTATTGTTTTTAACCGATAAATATCTATTCTTTTGTACAGCTTTATTCTACATCCGTAACTTCTAATACGAAAGTACAACTAAAAACTCGCAAAAATTACGCCTAGACACGGGTACATATTACTGCGGGCAAGGTGTTTATTAGTCAGTTTTATAAAGATTGGATTTTACTATATCTAATTATAACTATCGTTATTTATAAAATTATAATCGAAAAACTTTTATATATGGACATAAATCCGTATCTATATTAGATGAAATTATTATAGCATGTTTAAATTTTATATACACAGTAGGTACGTATAGAAAATAAATACTATCTTTTTTCATATAACGGTAGTGCAAATATATAATACATCACTTTTGTCCATGAAAGTCACGTTAAGAACACTGTGCGTCGTTCTTCGTTCTGCAGCAGTGGCTTCGTGAAATTACACTGCCGGTAACTAATTAGCACTACATTCGCATACCGATGCCATGGTACTTGCTACCGAAATGAAAGTTACAATTTTCTTTAACACAACATCCATACTTATGTCGTGCTTTTACGAGGGAGACCCAGCTTTGTAAAACAAATTTTACGATTTAAAATTTTATTGATGTACCTAATAGTCATAAATGTGAATGTTAAAATATAATGATCTAAATAATGTTTGTTTATTACCTCCATAATAAACTGTATTTGAAAAGTACAATGGTAAACAATACCTACTTTATAATCTTTTAACTAACATTTAATTTTTTTTTACGTTGACCTAAGTTTATGACCAAATGGTAAGAGTTGTTTAAAGTTGCCTTGCTTGTTTATGCGCTAGCTTTAAAATTACAAGAACAGATATCAAATTCCTGCTCCATGTATATGATACGAGTATGATACGATTTAATATCATATATTCCCAAAACTGTACTGTTTGTTTGATATATTTACCATTCCAACATTTAAAAATTGTCGGTGACCTTCTATAAATCACGATCCAGACCTATCTGTACTGGTGTGTATAGTTCGATCGTCTCCATCGCCATTGCTTGCAATCATTTTATTTGGTAATAATAAATCGAGTGGCACTTATTTCCAAGAGAATAGGACTGAAAATTCCGCCATTCATCGTGAAACTCAATTATAAATAACAATAGCCCGCTCAATGTCGCTAGCGATCACGAAAAGTTACGAAAGCATCCGTGGCTAACTCACAGATACTCTAGAACCAAAGCCCACTTTAAGTTTTGCTTTGTTCAATTTTGGTCGATAGTTTACATACAAGAAAAAATCGTTATGCATAGAAAATATTTTGCGACCCTTAAAAAATAATTAGTTGCGCATAGTAACCATAATCATAAAACAAGTGCACATAATGAAATATAATATTCGTATTGGGTAGGTACATTACATGCATACGGTTCCCGGTACAGAAAGTGTAATTGGTTAGTATGCGAACCGCCATCTCCAGATTCATGCCCCAAGTACAGGGGTCAATGACCATGTCATAAAGCGTAAGAACGTACGAAATGAACGCGTTTCTTTTACATATTTAGGTACCATATGTGTACTTACTATAGAGTCCTCTTAACTAAAACTGAATTTGATATAATGTAGACAAAACAGAATGATTTATATCTGAACATAATAAATAATGATAGGCCGGAGACCGAACCCGTTGTAATCTAATATTCTCCTCACGCCCGACCCCGTGGCCGGTAGTTACTCGCCCGCTGTTTGTATGTTACGAGAAATAGCTTTCCTAAGTACTCGTATTTTAGACGAAATTAGAAAAATACAAAACGGTATAGTCTGTTATAAACTAAACTGGAGTCAAATAGTACAAGTAATAACATTAATCATTTGTAGTGTCGTCGCCTTATTCTATAAATAAACCTGAATATTGAGTCATTTATTGTCATTGTATTTCAACTGGTGTTTTATTCCAAACATTTATTTTAAGAATTGATTGAAATTGAAATTACCAGTAAGTAGGCTTGTGATGAATTTGCAATAACTGGCTTATAATTGGCTTCTTATTTACTATATATCCAAATACATATACCTAATGCAACGATATTCAAATTTTTATTCATAAGATAACGTTAATAATAACATAAGATAACGCACGGTCGGCGTTTGATAGAGAAAAAACTAACCAGAATATAGCCTTTATAACCTTTGTCTGTTCTTTCAATTCTATTATATACCTACATATTTAGAATAGATACTGTGTTATTATCTACATATTTCTTTTGGTTTTTAAATTTTGACTAAGGTCATATAACTTTTTAAATTCAACCTTAAACGGCGATACAAGATTCATAAAAACATCTCCATAGAAGTTCCTCAGTCACACGGTAGAGGCTGTAAATATTTTGTCTACACAATAACTTTGTCATAGCTTTAACTCACATAGTTAATATAGCAAGTTATTGCTGAGATATTTCTACCTTAGATCACAGCTAACAAGTGGGGCGCAAAAATGTGGCACAGTCGTAGTCGCAGCTTGATCGAAAGTTGTGTCGTCAGAGTTGACAACCTTGGCATTTGAGCGGGTTCCGGGCCGCACTGACCGAGCTGCCGACCTCTCAAGCTGTACAAATCAATTTTATTGTTTTTTTTTCATATACCCATATAACGAATACACCCGAACAATGACATTAGTTACATATTTATTGTCATACTGCAGCATTGCAAAAAAGTTTTTCTCTATATAACGCTAGCTGTAAATATATCAGCCTCTTCGGCTTAGCTAGAGCTACTTTAATGAAATCTACGTTTTACCGATATCGACTACCGTTTACCGATCCGAAACGATAAAGTTTCGCTCGCCCACCATCCGATGACGAATATGAAAAAACTGGTCAAAAACCCGCCTTACATCTTTAGATAACATTTTATGGCCAGTACAGATCGCACATATGTATAATTCTATGTGAATCTATACATTTTTTTAAATATATAATATGGAAGTAGAAGACGAGCATGCACTCCACCTGATGGTAAGTGGCTACTGCCGCCCATAGACATTTGTAATCGACCCCAGATAAAATTAGATTCCTATCTCAGGCCGACCACAGATGCGCCTCTACCCCT
>DWQT01000600.1:0-21145 GCA_018244895.1 Myscelus amystis hages | reverse complement strand
TATTCCAAATCTTCACTCTTTCTTACCATAAACGTGATTTGAAAATCAGGTTTTGAGGTTGTACCCCGCCTTAAAAACAAAATGTTTTATCTGATAAAAATCATTAGTGTACAAATACAGATACAGATTATTGAGTAATTGCTGCTTAGTAGCTGAGTGATATCTACTTTGATAGAAATAAGTCCTCTTTTATTTCAAAAACAGTTTCTTCAATAGGCTTCTTACATCCCGCGACACAGAGAAGAATATTAGAATATTACAAAATTGATCGATAACAACAATAATATCAATAACTGTGTCATAAATTTGGTGTTAAAATATGAACGCATTTTTATACATATTCAAATATATTGTACATATTTACTGCAAATGCATAGAGTAAAGGTCAAGTACGAATGTTTGTAAATAATAAAGGTCCTCCACATCCGGATTTCAATGTTGTGTCATATATTCGTAATGCATCTAGGTTTCTTTTAACTATTTTGATGAATTTGGTTTTCATATTTTTAACATAGAAAAACGTGGAGATTGAAACAGTTCATCAACCGCAACAATGACTCCGAACGAGAAAGTTCATATCTCCTTTAATGTTATCTACGAGTATGTAGATCTAGAGTAGTTGCACCGTTTTTTACGTCTGACTGGAGGGCGCGGGTGTCGCATGCCATGGTGGAAAGCCTGGACCATACTCTACCATGCTGCGCCAGTGCCAATCGGTGAAGATGGATCTGCAGTGATTAATTTCAAAACATATCTTGAATGCTTTGAATCTGTGAATGCTGTGAACAGCAATCCAAATTGGAAGTGACTTACGTGGGCTGGTTTGTATCAACGCAAATGGTGCATTATGGTGCTCTGTGGCAATACTGCATTGAAATGTACTAGTTAATTACTATCTTTTTTTGTCGTATATACCTAAAATAATAATGAAAGTCATAACACAATATAATCAGTGAGAAACTTATTTGACCTATATGAAAAACCTTTCCAATGTACATATAAATTGAAGACATTTTCTGGACCAATTTTTTAAATCATGAATACTTCAAGGTCTGAAACTTACTACTATTATATTTTTCTGGTTAGTCTATGACCAATCAAATATATGAAGGTCAACTCGTAATCACCTTGCCTCGTATTGATTAATGGAATATAACATGACTATCTCACGATACGAAAATCTCAAAAAAATCACGTAATTAAATTAGCTTGTCAGTAAATTAATGACTTCGAAGCGAAACTTTAGATCCATTTAGATAAACGAAAACAAATCGTATTTACTTAATAGTGTCAAGAGGTAAGGCCAACAAAACAGGTGCTTTGAAGACCTTGTGCTTTTTAATACGTGCTGTTTTTGTTATTCGTGTGTTTTAACATACAAGTGTAAAATCGAACCCACTCAAATTGAAATTCCTTAATCGATACATACGATTACATTTCTCACATTCAAGCTTCGTGTAAAATGTGTACATTGTAACTTTGTAGTTGGCGTAATACAAGGACTTTAATCGTTTATATTTTTTATATGGTTGCAGAATCTGCAGCACTTTTATGTGTTGTAATAAACAATATAGTGGGAAATGAATTCGCAGTTGCGGGAGCGTAATATCACGCATACGCGAGAACCAAGAGTGGCAATCAAAGAAATATGAAAAATAATAAAACGTAATCGCATATAATGTCTTATTAAGTCCTCAAGTATAAATAATATAATTTTGAACATAAATATACCAAATATGCCATTAAAAAGATATAAATCGCAAAGTAGAGTTTTGATGGCTGTTCAAATTACTTACAATAAAATTTTATAGACATAGAAGCATAGTATGGTCCTCTTGCCATTGAAACGAGAATGTCTATACGCAGAGTTAAAGCCAGTTCATGGTTTTACATCCAGCTGCAGAATGTTACATAAAATTTATAAAATTATTTTTATTTTTAGGAATGCGGGCGACCTACGACAAGACCTCTGCATTTACCGGTGTGTAGCGTCGCGGTCGGCTGCCACAAATTATCTCCTAGTATTTACGTAAGCTAAGTACCACGTACATAATATACGTAAGTTTAGCTTGCCTTGCCGTGGGTCAGTGCGCATCTAGCGTGGGCGTGGCCTCGGTTCGCCAGTCGGTTCCCATTGGCGGAATACAAATGGCACTTGCATTTCACTTCGATCTGACGCGACTTCTAATCAACTTCTGTTTTCCTACTACGTTTCGTTTTGGCGATCTATGCGGAATGTTTCGCAAGGTTACTGAAATCGTTGTGAATATTAATGGAGCAAGTCAATCAGTCACGTCAGCGTGGCTCGCTACAACGTTTAAACGGCTGGATAGTCGGATAATCTTTCATAATTATAGGTACAGGCAATATGATTTTAGCAAAAGGTTTCGACGGTGTCCTTTCGCAGTTTCACAGTCAAACTAAATATAATTTCAGTTGTACTTAGTCACCCTACTACTGCAGACTTCTGATTTCAGCATAAATCGGTTGATGTTCCATATGATTGATAAACATTGCTTATTTTATGATTAAGCCATAAAATACTTCCTACACTGGTATGATGCCCTTAATCATAATATAGACCATAGATATGGAATACTGTGGGCGAAAATGTCATAAAATATAAGGTACTTCATCTTTTGTATAACAGTCAGAACACCTGTTGTTAAATAGTCTAATTCTTATTATCAGTTCAAACTGCGTTACTGTTCCTGAAGATGAATCGTGTTATTGTAGCAGATTTGTGGGTGGTGCTTTTTCGGTTCGGGTGCATAAGCACCACCTGTTACTTCCTCTATTTCTACCGCCTTCTTTT
Organism: Myscelus amystis hages; assembly: GCA_018244895.1. Taxonomy (NCBI): domain Eukaryota; kingdom Metazoa; phylum Arthropoda; class Insecta; order Lepidoptera; family Hesperiidae; genus Myscelus; species Myscelus amystis. The sequence goes on along the minus strand of DWQT01000600.1, from coordinate 18,330 downwards.
ACACAGTTTTTCATTGAAAATGAATCTTTTCAACCGAATCCCTTCGGTAATCGTTATCTGTTATTTTTGTATGATCCCACAACGAAATTGGAATAGATAAATTGTAATGCGAATAATGCAATGCAAATATGTTTATTTATAACGTATACATATGGTTCAATTGTATAGAACTTTTGTACTTATCGGCGTTTGCTCAAACGGTCTGTTTATAATATTACAAAAGTGAAAGTAAAGTTTATTGTATACTTATGACACATGTCTGAGCACAGATTAAAAAACATACCTATAATAAATCACTTTTAGCTATATGTAGCCTTCAGTGGCGCGACTCGCTAAAGACCCATTGTTTTGATATACTTGTAGAGATTTAAAGCATAACTAATATTTGTCCTTTCCATCAACACGGCCGGAGCAACAAAATAATAACAAAATCCCTTTCAAGACGCCAAACAAAAACAAATGCGGTGATTTCGGAACACAATGACACAAAACGAATAGAACAAAGGGTTCTGATAGAGAATAGAATATGATAAATTCAAAACAAACACGCGCCACACATATCTTCAACGTTCTTACAGTTGTGCTCGATCGAAAATGGACATTGATTCGTTGATAATACTCGTATATGCGTCTTATAATGCCAAATATCTCGTATTACGATTACCAAACTGTAAATAGCTTTTAGGTGGCAAAGATCGGGATTATTAAACTGTCCTCTGAGCATTTCGGGTGCGGTAAGAAATTTCGTTCGCTTCAAGGTTCACAAAGCAATGATTTTTTAACGTCACCAATATCTGTAAGCTGCTGGAATCAATTGCTGTTTAGTTTCCCGTTTCCCCAGTTTTAGGCTTTCCATCAAAAATATTGTTATGCAATAATGTAGATCTAAAAATTTTAACTACGATTTTTCACACCACCACCGTACGTAAATGGTTCACATAAATTAAGTTGCAGAATGTTATTCAAAACATAACATACCTACTCGTATGTCTTATCTCGTGACTCAAACACTAATTGATACGGAACGGAAAGTCGTTATATGCAGACAAAAATTCCAAGACTATTCATGTACTTAACTTTTACACGGGTCGTGTGTGGAATTTTAGGTAAAAACTAAAAAGCCCTAATTTTAGGTACACCTACTAACTTTTTGTAACACGTAAAAAGCATATTATTCAACAATTAATATGTAAATTTAAACAGTTCTTACACGCGAATAATAATAATAATAATAATTGAGGGAGCGAGATTATATCTTGTAGAAGATTTATACAAAAAAACGCTATTACCAGCAGCCTCCCCCGCGTCGGTAAAAGGGTTTATCTTGTTCATATGTCATGCAGTTATTACGCCCATCATGCCATCTAGAGCGCTTATTTGAATACATGTTTTCCCGTCGAAATGCAATATTTTTCCGTGAAAAAACTAAATTGTATCACTCTCCAGCCCATTAACTATCTCAAACAAACAAACACACTTTCGCATTTATAATATTAGTATGGATATCATAGTTTGAGAATATGTATCCTTTTTAAATATAATATTATATACGATATCCCATCAAAACTCCAAACTCACGTCCAATTCTCAAAACTAATAAGTACTGTGCATTGGCATTCTTGTGTAGATTAATAGTCCGCTGTGAAATTTAAGCAGATTTTTCCAGTTGTCGACGCGGCACATTCCCGTCGCCTAATATAAACTTTGTATGCACATAGCAGATGTAATATGATCGCACTTATAGAAAACCGAACGGCCAGTGTTTATAAGTGCATGTTTATATATTTAACGCTTACATCTACATGAAAAATTAATGAGTCGGCAGGGCGTTCCCCTCCGTGTTTTTAGACAGCAGAAGTAACTCTTTTCTTTTTATCTGTCACTTAAGAAAATACAACTGCGTTATGTAACGTCATATTTAGAGTTCTAGACAGCCTCATATGTTTTGTTTTACGCTTATTAACTTGACGCATTTCTTCACGCTACATTTCTATAGTTCGCGTTTCAACGTTCGTAATGATGTCAGATGAAGATTGATAAAATGAAATAGTTGTGCTCGTGTGATTTTTAATGGTAAAGTAATACTTGTATAGTAAAAATAAAATAACATCAAATATTCTCTCATTATCTCTCTCCAATACTCAAGCACACTTATTCAATGTCTTTAAGACTATGATTTAACTATACAATTATAATATATATGGATATTAATTATTCTTAAACTCAAACAATTTCTTTGTCGAATTATATAGTCACTTTAACTAAAAAAAATTGTATTGAAGTTGTTTAAATTTGTAACGAAATTTATAAATTATCATCCAAAACTACAACTCAAAGATTACTGTGAAGAAAGTTTTTATTTTTCAACTTATTAGTCGTGAAAAAAAAAATAAAACAACAGGTATATCAATTTCTCAAGGAGCTTGAAGCAAAGTTACTAGACATTTTTAATCACAACTAGCCTCAGGTAAGTGTTTTGTCATCTACCTACTACCTAAAATGAAATTGTGTTAAACATTCTCAAACTATTTAAACAGAAATAAATAAAAATAATGGAGAATCTGAACAAATATAAAAATAATGTAGTCGTATTAGCCACTATATTTTATAATTATGTGTATTTTTCGTGCTTGGCAAAATGCCCGCACGCCGAGGCAGGTTGAAAATTACAAACCGTTTCCTTGCTAATGGATTGTTTAAAAATGTAGAAAATAAATCTTTTTCAACTGGCGAAGGGGTTGACAAAATCCGGAACCAATGAGTGTTTGCTGATATAAAAATTGAAACCACAGTATATGTTGAAAATACATCGTATCCATTAAATAAAACAGTTTAGTGGACCGACGAGATGTATCGAAAAATTCAAACTGTTTTGAGTAGATCAGATTAAAATAAATAATACGTATGGTGGATAGAATTAGTAAACATCACAATCACTAAGTACTCGTTCATGGTAGTGCAATGAGTTTTATTTTATTATTTGAAAAAAATATGATGACCAAATTAACGATAAATAATAACAGTAAGAACCATTACTAAATTTCTAGGAGAACATATATAGTGCGATATAGCATAAAATTGTTTATGGTTCCGTTATTATAATCATTAGTAACATCACCACTGTCCGTGAGCATCAACAGCGTCAAATCAATCTATTGGTATTTGGTATGATACATAGGTATAAGGAATGAAGTAAGTACTTACGAAAAGTTTGTTGAAGCAAAACTTACAATATTATTTCTTGACACTTTATCTGCAGTAATTTACACAAGTGAAACTCTTAGCTTATACCAAAAAGGAGAGAAAGGTAAAAACTTATGATATTGTCCTACGCATTATTTTCCCATACATGTTCACGATTGGAGATCTGTTACAAACGTCTCTGTAAAGAACATGGGGAGGGCCAGCAATAAATATTATGGAAGTTAAAATGTTTAAGAAGTTAAGGTAAATATTTAATTTCATATATTATGTACAAAAATGGAATCGTAATTATGATTTCAAAACGAGTGAATGATAAAATGTAATTTACTGTGCGTTTTACGAAATAAATAGTCAAACAAAATATGTCTTCTGTTAACAATCATACGTACAGTCACACACACATACAGTCACGCTTGTTTCCCATTCATATATGTATGTAGGTAGGGACTGTAGATTTCCAGTGCTCTGGTTGTAACAAACTGCTTTCGCCTCTTCTACTTTAATCCAAAGATATCGTAAAAAGTTAACAATCATTATAAATTAAAAAGTCTTCAAACAAACTTTTATTATTAAACATATTCATTATTCATGTTCAGTAAATTTAGAACATCTTATTACATTTACATGTCGAAATTACTAATAGATAAACTGTCAGAGCGTGTAATGTTTTCTTAACCTTCTAAATTTAACGAAACAAGCCAAGAACAACGTGGATGAATAAAAATAAAGGGAAATAAAGTCCAAGGTTGAACCTATAGACCCTAAATATTCATGGAATTTTCATTATATGCATGAGGCTGTTGTTGAATGAATCTAAAATAGGATAGACGGCGTAGACGACTACATAAAATAAATAAATTAGGATTTCGGTTGGAATTTCGTGGAAAGGAAGAAAATAGGTATTCAGAATTCGTTTGTGGTTGTATAGGAACATAAATAGGTACAGTAAACATTATGTTTATTATATACTAAATGATATGAAGATCCAGAGACCCTGACGCATAAGAAACTTCTAGTGTAATACCTAGTGTAAATGTTATATCTTGTCATAAAAAAACAACTGCAACTCTTATCGTTCATTATGTAGCTTATAAACATTTCAAGTTAGTATGTACTCAATAAATGGATTTGCGTAGTTTAAATATACATTAGACAACCAATTTTTTTTTCTAGCATACATTTTCCTATCAATTTTCACATTCCTAAATTTAAAAATAAACTACCATACAAACTCGATGCTGCATCGCGATCTAGAGGTGATTTATAACTAAATGAACGAGACACAAGAACATATTTCCCGTGCTCGAATAACCAAATGAAGTATGTATACTCATTGCCATGTTGATGGTTTGAACCATATAGAAGTTGATGCACTAAAAGCCATCTACCGGCAAGTGACAGCAAAATGGGTAGCATAAAAACGTACTCCATGGAATAACACTTACATAATTGTGTGCCAACTTTCATGATGATCTTTCAAATGGGCCCAGACTCTATCATTTTTAGGAATACCAACATGCATATTATATGTACAGGGAATAAACATTTTATATTCAGTGATAGAAATATGCTCAATCCCAGTGATATGGTTAGTCAGTATATTGAAGCCTGCATCAGGGAGCACGTATGTATTGGTTCCTATTATTTTGACTACCTAGTCCCATTTGAGGTGGGTATAAATGTTTGTCGGGTGTGCAGCCTGCATGCACGTTAAAGCACGCGATCTGCAAGTTCTGTCGCTGCTTCTATAATCTGAACAAATCGTGTTTCAACGTTCAACTGTAGTCAAGGGCTCGCCGATCGCCGATCACGCGACGGAATGTAATCAAAATGAGTGTAAATATGCAATCGCGAGATTTTATACCGACCTAGATCCACAACTGGCAGCGCGCCCGCGTTTTGTTTTTCTCAGGACATGGGAAACCGTCCATCATTTTTCACTGTTAGTGTACCACAAAGTTATATAAACCTAACTGTGCAATAATTTTGTAATGGCTTACGTGTGACGATATTGTATGCGTGTGGTGCCATCTTTAATAACATCTAGGTTTATTCCTATCTATTTTTTTCATTAATGTTGTTGGCCAGCACTTAATAGGTTATTTTGTTTTATAGTTTATTATCAAAACTCAAGCTACAATACAAAATATTAGCCTAACAATACAAATTTGTCGAATTCGCCTCTTAGACACTGTTTTTTTGTTTTGGTTCAGCATCGTTCTAGAGCATGCTTCACCGCATTTCATTCTATAGGTAAGGCAATTTTAAGCTACTTCAACGTATCTATCAAGACCTAAACATAATAATCAAACAATGTAGTTTGACTTGACTCCAGAGAAATGAAAATATTCTTAACAATATCCTATTGCCGACCATCCGGACCCCGATAGTGTTATTTTAAGCTAATATAGTTATTGCCTGGTTATTATATACAACATTTTTACATGAAATATTACAGATGTAGACATTTAGTTACATATATTAATGGAAGAAATTTGTAGTGATCGTAAACAGTTTTTATAAGCGGAAAATTCAAACAGGAATTCTTATATTAATTGATTTATTAATTTGCGTTCAACTGTTAATGGATTTAATAGTGAATCGAGAATATGGGTGTAGTGTTTTTGACACACAAGGCCACCGCGCCCGGAAATATATTGCTGATAAATCACTTTTACAGCATTTTCTAGAGGTTTATTTTTAATAAGATAGATATCTAAAAATATTATTAATATTACAAATAATTTGTTTAGCGTATTAATTGCTTGTCTTAAGTTATTAATGTGTAGTATTTTTATCATATCGATAATTATAGAGAATATTAATATAAGGTACGTTTATATATGAACTCGTCCAGTGATCATCATCGCTATCACCAATATGAGCATAAGAGAACATTAGTCCACTGCTGAGCACAGGCCTCACCCAGCGCGCACGCCTTTTTTTAAATAAATATTAAATAAAATATTCAAATGCAACAAAATCTTGTTGTAATAAACGACACAAAATTTTAAAAATAAAATGTAGCCAATTAACTTATATTTTGTTAAATTAAGGGAGTCGTCATTAAATACATAAATTGTAATTCTTGTTTTTGTTAAACAAGAATTTATATACCTTCCGTCGTGTATTATATTATATTTTTCTATCGAGTAATTCAACGCTTTTATATTTTAGCACCTTAACTAATTGGAAACGAGCCAAAAGTTGGAATATCCGGAGCAATCTGTCGATTTTACGGCTACATGACCAATGCTGTAAATTTTTAGTAATAATAAAACAAAAATAATATCAAATCCATTATCGGAAAGTAAATAAACATTTGTCTCATATTTACTTACAGAGTGTACAACGTTACATTTTCTTAATAATAACAGATACGTGTTTCTTCTTAATATTAATATTTTGCGAAAAGGTTACCTAATAAGTACTATCATTCAAGTGTACCGTTACTAGAATCACAAACAACGAAATAGGAAAGACTTTCTATCTACGCCTACGCTGCTATAACTATAATAGACAGTGATTTATCAACACATTAGATAAATCAAGATCTCGTTCAATAGCGCTATTTTTATTACAGTAGGTACATACTTATGTGAAATATGAGTAGTTTAATTTTATCTTTAAATAATTTTATAGGCGTACAAGATAATTCAACAATACCTATATTATACCTAAATTGCACGTAACGTTATGTTATGGAAATAATTTTAAAATTATTTAGGGTAATAGCTATGACTATATAATAGGTAGTAGTCAACTGCCCCCTGCGGATTCCACTCCATTTTTATTCCGTCCATATTACTGTCTGTAACCGCACTACAAAACATCAGAATTTTTTCATACTTCCTTACATTACATTTCATTTGCATCGCAATTTCTCCACTCGAAAGGGCAGTAGAACTACGCTATAATAATTTGAAAACTAACATTATTCAGTACCGACTAATAATCTCTGCAGATTTATAATAGATGTACGTATTTTAACATATTCCAGATAACTTTATTCCACTTTCCAATAAAGAAAATACTTATTATGTTTACCAAAAGTTTCGTTTCTTATATTTTGAGATATAATCTAAATGTTTTTCAATCTGCTATGATGACATTTGAATCTTTGGCGTCTATATTAAATTAATTGCGCAAATGTCTGTAATTTCTTATTACAAAAAAAGTGCGTCATATGCACACGTGTGTCTCGTGAATGTTCTCGCCCTATACACATTAAAATTAAATAATAGCTCAAGGCCCACGTTATTTCTGTTCTATATAACATCAGTATTCGGTCCCGTTGTCTGTTACTCGCTTTTTCTTGACTAATTAATCTCAGCCCGTCACATTGTTATCACATACGTGTATTGTAAAGTTGGTGTCTAGATCGATTAAAAGTTTTTATCCAGTAAACAGAGTAGAAACAAGTATTGTTACTTATATTATTCTATTTTTTGTTAGAGCTACATTACGCAACTACAATTTACTTTTGTGGGCTATGGTATGAATTTTATTAAGCACTAATGTTTTTTCTACTATGCAAGTCACGCCACGCAAGACTGACCGAAAGTACTTCTGTACTGTAGGTACATGCTTAAACATGGTTTTGTGTTAAGCATGCAGTGTTTTTATTTGTAATTTTAATTTGAAACTGTTGAAATCTCGGTACAGGGTTGCACTGGGCCCCACCACTAGCAGTATTAGCAGACTTGCAACTTCCGCCAATTTGTCCTAGGCGATCTTTGCTGAAAATCATTTGACACATGGTTTCTTACGAACATGTTTACTAATCACTCCATAATCATGTGACGCCTATAACTTGCAGTTTCATAAAATTCATTATAACATAAAACCGAATTAAAAAATTAAGTATTTTATAGTGCCTAATGTAGAGACAAATATTACCTTGACCTAAACAACCAGGTAGATAGGTTAACTATTATGCATGCGATCACACTCGCCATGGATTCGCCATGCAGCACGAATACCATGCCGGATTATGACATTACTATACGTGGGATTTACTGTAAAGAATGCAAAATTGATATGCATTTTATAACACTTGCGTACTAGTACCTACATATATGCCGCAAAAAAAAACTATTCATGTAAATTCGCATATAAAAGCAATAATAAACTTAATTTATTCCGGTGACTGCATCATTCCACGTTAATATCACGAGCCTTTGCACATGTGACCGGATAATTGCATACTATTATAGTGTGTACACTTACATTATAGACATAGTCGCATTGAGACAGAGTAGGTGTGCGCCATTCAGATTTATCAAGGCTTCAAACTGCTCCTCGCTGTGACTCGCTCATTGAAATATCTTGTGCGTTTAAATTTATTTATTATGAAGGCACGATAACATTTTAAAATATGTATCAAACAGCAAAACTCCTGGATAAAATAGAAAAGGTTAAAAAAATTCTCGTCGTCGTCATTCGTCGTTTTTCATTATTTCAAAAGTGGTTATGTAATTACTTTTATATACATACTTATTGCATTATTATGGACAAGTTCCTAATATTTTGAACTCTATAGTACCTACATCATAAATTTATCCCATTAAAGCTACTTTTCAGGTGTCCTAAACTCACTCGAGTGGTAATTCTATGCTCATAAACATTTATGAAAGCGAATGCAGGATTACGTCTTACAAGATCTCGTAATACATTCACAGGATAAATATGTGAGGATTTATCGTTGATATTTAATTGGCGTTGGCCCTAATACGTGACGGGTGATTGACAAACTGCCTGCTCCGCAGATCCAAGTTCGTATTGGTCTTCGATAAATCTTAACTCAAATTAAATGCCTATCGGATTTAGTTTAGTCTTGTTCGTACAAAAACACATTCATGTCCTAATGTTTTTGAGGTTTTATTTAATTTGTACACACCATGTTCACAAGCTCTACGCAAAGCTGTTATTGTACCTACTGTGATTTGGTACTAATTTAAAGTGGGCTATCAAAATAATTCAGACATAAGACTGTTATTGGAAGACTGTCACCAGTGGAAGGACATCTGGGTACAGTCCTTGAACTCTTGATTTATGAAAAAACCTTTACATGTTGATCAGATATTATTACGATTTAATATATTCTCATCAAAATATTTTACCTTATCATGACAGTATTTTACGTCGTTAAAATTTCAATGTATATAAAAAAATGATACCTTTATTTGGCTTCTATAGTAACAATGTAAACGTTCAATGAAAGTAATATAATTAGTGGCAAATAACACCCCCAATATTAATTAGGTGGATAGGCTCTTTCCCGGAGGAAATCGAAACAAATTGGCTGTCATAGCTAAATTGTTCTGTGTGTATAATTAACCTCGTATGTTGTGCCCAACACATTCCGTTCATTAACTTATTCCTTTAATTATGTTGCCCTCTTGACTATTTCGACCGCAGATGTCACTGTTGTCTCTCGATCACATAGATTCCATCATCTTACTGATAAATACGACTACGTCATTTCTATATAATGGATAACATAGTACCTACACATTATATGGTACATATGAAATAAAATCATGTATTTTTTTAAACAAATATTTTTACAAGATCTTCAGATTGGAATTTACGAGTGGGAACGTCGGGTAAATTCCAACAATTTCATTTCCTTTAAACACAAATAACCTTCATGCGAAATTCACAAATATAGTATGTCTACAACTTGATTATATTTACTGATTACCTAATTACCATTAAATAAATTTACGACTATTCTCATAGAATAAAAACAAAAATGATTGAAGCAATACGACATACCTAACCCTGTTCCTAAATACCTATTTAGAAATAAACGCGTTCGAGTATATTTAAACGTTGAATAAATGCTGAACATAATCTCTTGGTTAGCAACTTGGTTAGTAACGAACGTTTGTGATAATAAACCATGAATTCACTTGGTATTTATGAAAAAATATGGAATTGATACCACGTAAGCTGCAATGAACACGCATGTGTACAAATATGTATACACAGTAATGTAAGGTAGATAAAAACAAGTGGTATTTAGCCAACTCAGAACTACATTCTCGCAAGTGCAGTCGATAAAGACGCTTCTCTGACCCCTGGTCGCAGTATCGCCTCGTATCGCGGCCCCTCGACTCAATAACAATTTGTCGGCATCGACCGTTCGCGGACGATAACGGCGGCGGCCCTTTGAAGTATCCAAACATCGGCTAAGCACTCGAAGGAAACTCTTATCTATGCAAAAGTTGAATAAATAACTGTAAGTAATGCGGCAGGATAATCGAGTTATAAATTAAAACGTAAATAATAACAAGACAATAACCATAAATAATAAGTTATTGTAAGAAGGTACGTATCTAATAAGATTATTTAAATTTTCCTATGCAATTATTTCTACTTTAGAAGCTATTAAAATAATCTAAAAGACATTGACACCAATTAAGTAATAATAAAATTTTAAAGTATGTAATATGCCTTATATATGGTAAAATCTAAGACAAAGTTAAAAAAATTGTTACACACTCCTTGAAATATTTACAGTGGCAGTTTACTATGTACTTTAGGTTCAATACCTGGACATATGAAACCACCGTCTGATTTAAATGTTGATTAATATATCGTACTACAATAAAGAAATCACTATGTGCACATCGTGTAGTTTGTAGTTATATTCGAAATGCATGTTTATGATTTACGAATGTGATGTGGGCGTAGCGGAAAGTGAAAGCAACATACTGAATACTGCTCTGTAAATACTAATACTCGTAATTTGATATTGATTCGACATAATCGATTTTATTTATTATCTCCTAGCAGCCAGGCGATCGCAGTGGACGAATTTTACTTACTTTTATCCGAGATATACTTATGTGGACATAAAATGCACCGCTGATGTTATAATATCTCGTTAGCAGAACCTACGGCACAACTGCCAATAGCCGTATACTAAATTGCCGTTTATCCAAATCTATCCTTAATCATTATAAACATTGAATATATTTCGTACCTTATTAATGTTGAAAAAGTCAACTATCGATTTTTTTAACGAATAGCCTAAGTATTATGAAAATTAGTGTGAGATATCAATCTGTGTAACACTTTACACTCAGTCGCGAAAATTTTTATGCGCTCGATATTTCAGCAGTCCGATACTCGCTTACATAACTCGCGTTGACTGCTCGCACATAGTACAAAATGTCAGTTTTCCAGTAAGGTATACTGGCATAGAATCTGAGCAAATTTGCCGCCGTGTCGGGCGGTTCGTTTGATCTACGGCCAGAATGTAATTAAAGAATTAATGATCTGATACGCGGAGGCTGTTTTATCGCAATTAAGTGTGCGCTATCGATCGACCCAGTTGCGTATTCTGTGCACTAATTCACAAGTTCCAGGCCTTCAGACGCGTCTGCTTACGTTTGGTTTTAGCGAGTACTAAATTGACTGCCGGGGTCGACTATGCAATTTTAATATACGTACATTCCAGTATAAAGGAAATTCAACATGATATTTTTCTTTCATCAGACTTTAAATGAAAATTTTGAAATTGAAGAGAGAATTAATATAGAAATGTTTATAACTTTTTCAAAAACTTTTATATAAGTTTCGAATTGGATATGGATAAGTTTTTATATTAATTTTTGTAAATTATCGGTACTTTGTTAACACGTCTCAAATCCAGAATTTCTACTTTACATTTCATAAACCTACTTTTAACTTATAGTTGTTTTTACATAATAAACTAGAGGTGTTTATGATTATATAAAATCACCTAATATTTTATTAAATAAAAAAAGAACATAAAAGCTGAATTAAGGTTACAAAATACGGTGCCACGGGTTACTCAAAGCCTACAGAACGCTAGTTGAAAAACAAGAAAAAATCATATATGTAAAACTATATATTCTGCGACTGGTTTGGCTAAGAGATAGTATCACGACATTTAAGAGCTTTAAAAGCTCATAACGGGTTTATTGTTACAAGGTTTCGGTACACTCGACGGACACAAGCTGTTGAATAGTTAAATACGCGAAACTCTTGGTAATTTTGTATGAATCGAATGAGCATATGTATGTATAATATACATATAGAATAATATACATATAGAATATAGAATATTAGACAAGCATTATCTACCAGTAAATCTAAAGAGTCGCTGGTTTCGGAGAATTCGTATCGTACCTAATTGATCCAAGTAGGAAAGTTTGGTATCCGTCGGCACCTACATACTTCAATATGTATTATGTTATGCCTGTTCGTCATTCTTCCATCATCCATTCCTTCCACGTGTCCTAACCATCTACGAATTTCCTTTTTCATTTTAACACCAATACTCTCTTTTACACACACCATCTTTGTTACATCTGTTTCACTAATTTTAATAAACAAATACCTTTAACCTTCAATAAAAACGCTACAATGACAAATTACTTTTGTATGAAATACAAATCTCTACTATGTACAGGATGAAACATTAGTGGCTGTTTTTATTGCGTTTAATATTTCACGAATTTGACTACTCTTAGTCAGACAATAGGCAGAGTCTCAAGGGCTATCAAATGTATAATGTGTGCTAACAATCAGGCAAACAATATTAGAGCGAAACTCCTAAATAGCACGCAAGGCTAATGGCGGCACACAATGGAGGCGTCAATAAGAATCCCACATTCCTGTCCCGTCTGTAACCTGATTAAAGACACTGGGTCACTGACAATTCCGCTCGATCTGTTCCTAGAATTCTAGAACAAGAATTGCCAGAATTGATATCTACGCTTGTCTTATGTAGAGGCCCCACATTTTCGTAAACAATTTGCTATCGTACAGAAAGATCGATTCCTAGACAGAACGGATAAGTTTTCTACAGGGGTCGACACATACAATTGTAGAGATTACGAGCAAACTGCATGCCACGGCCAAATATTTCATACGTAACTAGATAGTAGCGGATACCCTACAATTTTTGTAGACCGGTTTAAGGACAATTTTGATTTTGTTTACCCAGTGACTAAATAAATTTGTTACGAAGAAGTGCAATACAATTTTTTTATGAAAATCATTAAAAAAAGATATGCGCAAAATAGCTAATACATAAAACACTGAGGTACAAGTAGCATTTAAGTATACGTTGTAAGTATATATTCTACTGGTTAAACGGAGTTCATTTGACTAAAAACTGCTGCTTATACCTGCAATTATTACCTTCAAATATCTTGCTGACGTACCCTTTATTAGAAACAAGGCAGCGTCTCTGTTTGATTTTTATAGGAAGCGATAACTTAGTATGTTAACGTAGCGAAGTCTTACAGCTTTTGTTATTCACAGGCCAAAATACCACAACAATCTGTTGAACCACTGGTAATTTATTTGACATTTAAAATGAATTCAGAAAGATTATTATCATTTTAATTCTTACTTAGAAAATTTCTATAAGATCCCCACAATTTTGTACCTACTCAAATGGCAAAACCAAAAACTGTTACTGGGATGTTTTCTTTCCTACACGTAGTAAAGATTCAGATACGTATACATAGTTTAACTAAATTATTCACTAATATATAAATGCATTGTGACGATTAATATGGAAAAAATTGTAATACTACTCGTAATGAATATTTATAAATAAAGGGAAAAGTTATATCAACAGTTTATAAGAAGACCATGGACAAAGTGATCCCTACAGCTAGTAGGTAATGAAGCAGACTGTCCATATAGAGCGCAGTAAACGGACTCAGATTAAGCTGTTTGCCGTTGCCGTAAAGCTAATATTTGAGATCTCACAAGCGGGTCACGCAAAGACGCTCTGTCGGCCATTTGCAAGTGCAAATTTTCCGAGATAAAAATAATCTTAACTACAGGCTTAATTAAGATTATGTGATAAACACGCCAAGCAATAAATTAAGTTTACGACTCTGCGATGAAAACAATATATGGTGGTGTATGAGAAAGCCGCTCTTGACCGAGAAATATCATATAAAAATGTATTATTTCATAATTAAATACACACCATATAATTGTATCAGCAGCATGGTTTTAAACAATTGTACATATATGTATAATGTTCAACATGAATGATTTTGTTGCTCTTTTATATTAGAAAGATTTATACCTACCGGCCCCTTACGCCATGTATGTAGATTTTGGTACGAGTACCTATGCCATTTTAAATCGTTGCTTGATGATAACTTATCGCACATTGGTAATTTCCCTCGATCGTGTAATTGATTCAAACAAGATAAATCCATCACAAGCGACTCTGTTATCTGATGAAAAGACTTGCATGTTTTTCGATTTCACTGTCATAAAAGAGTTTAATTGACGATTCGTAATTAACGTCTCTATTCCATATCCGCTGCTCTTCCGGTAGAGTTAAAACCGTTATGCAATGTCCTAAAATTATTCCATTGTTTTGTTTATTACAGCCGGAATTGAGTAATAAATGTGGTATTGTGCGGTTGGAAATTATCGCTGTGTATGTATCATAGCGGGAGTGTCAGTCAAGGGCCTATAGCCGGGATGCGTTGGCAGTTGGCACAGCGCAAGTGATTTCTCAGTTTACCACTGAGAGAAGTCATATTTTGTAATTAGCAACGGCAAATTTTTGACAATTGTTTTAGTGCTAACCACTTTATTACTTGTTGAACCCACCGAAGGATTGATTAGTGTCCCATACTTATTTAATTTTGTTTTTTGAGCAGCATTTTGAAATATTGACATTAAGGTTTACTAGATTTTGTCCGCTGGTTGAATTTCGACAAATAAAATTTCAGTATCCGTTAATTTTTTTAATTGTATTTCCAAAACATTTTTGTAGGTAGCACTCAAGCCTTGAATTGCTACCAAACAAGAAAGGAAAAGGAATTGGTAAACAAACAGAGAAGAAAAACGTAGACAACTGTTTTGCCTTTATTTATTTATAAGCAAGATTAGGTTTCACTGGCTACACTGGATTAGGAGGGTATACGTATAGCTGCAATGTATAATAATACGTTTAACTGACTCATGCAGTATATCAATATGCATAATAATTTATTATGTGTTACATGTTTTTTTTTTGTTATTGAATGACATGAATCCCATGACACACTGAGTCACTTTGTTGACAATCGGTTTGTTTATAAATTACGTACATTATATAATTGATAAAACACACTAAGAAAATATCTATTACATGTTATCTGACATATCTATTATCAAAAAAAAAAAATATCTTAGGACAATTCCACACACGGATATCTGATTCCAAGCACAGGCAATTTATTGCCTGTGCTATGGTAACCAGACAGCTGATATACTTACATATATACATATTATATAAAACTTATATAGATATTTTTATTACGACCAGACACAGAACAAACAAATGTGCTCATCAGACAAATGTTTGTCCTGGGTGAGAATCGATCCCACGACCTCCGGTTTCACAGTCAGGATCGCTAACCGCTCGACCACGAGCCCAGTCAATGTTAAGGGACGCAATGCGTAACAAAGTAACAGGATGATATAATCAACAAAATATTTAGATTTATTCTGAAATTCGTATAATAAAGGACTGTCAATAACGTATTGAGCAAGCGGTAAATTAATTTATAGCTACAGCGTTATCGACAGCTCACGTCCTTCGATGCCCACTTGAGTTACTGGACGGCCGCCGGCCACTCGAAAATTACCGAATACACGCTAAAAAATAAACAGTTGATTTGTTAATGTTATGATGAGCGTGTCGCAATTCCGTCCCTCCCATCGTCGACCAAATTGACCTTCTGTCAAGGGCATCACATACTAAACCGACGAATTGTATTGTAACAGCAAGCGTTAATTTATTATTTCTGTAAACGCATGACTTCCGCCCTTTGAGCTGTAGGAAGTGATTAAGTGCTGGAGTTTCGATAAAAAATAACAAAGTTTGAGCATATTATTCTCACGATTGTACTAACACCCACTAAATTTAGAGTGCGAAGGTAATATGAGCCTTATGTCCTTCCGCGATTGTTCATTCTCTAAACACACTTGTATTTACAATTTATACGTAACGTGTACGAATCGTTACAAAATGTAGTATAAATGCAACGTACCTCTGATATAAGTTAAGATACATTTTGTTTCTAATGTGAATACAGCTCGTGTTAATTTGTAATCAGTCTAAATGTGACGGACCATTATTCTCGGTGCGAAGTAAGTACGTCGGCGGCCATGTGTGCGTGTTTGTATGTGTGGAAAACATAAACAAACATGTACTAATTAACATTCATTCATATGTGTGGAGACCTTGCGCGATTCATGTGTGCTGCCACGCTTCTTATCACGGATATGTACACTCTTAACGTTAAGAACGCTGTAGTTAAGCATAGCGGCTGTATTGTTAAATTGCAATAACTTTTAATATACCTACGTGCCTGTTGAACGAAAAGACACATTTAGTTTAGTATTATGTGCGTAACTAAATGCTCTTTGTCGATTCATTTTAGTGTGCGTAGTACATATGTACTATTTATCTAATCGTATACGTGTAATGTTTAATTTTAAAGTCCTCTGGAAGTGTTGTGACCTCTATCGAATAAAAAGCTGGGATCGAGGACACTAGGTGCACTGTTAAAACAATTATTATTTTCGAGCGCGGTGTTCGCTCTCGGCTATAAAAAACGCTCGTCATAGCGTAGGCGTCGAGACCCATTCATGTCTGTCCAATTCGTAATACACGATAACTATGTATCACGTGTCCGAATTATTCCGCCGATCAGCAACATATCGATTATAAAATAAACAATTTACGTGTTACATAATAAACTGAACTGTCAGCGTATTCTTGACCTACTCCAACTTGTTAATTAATTTTGCTTCATATGCTTAGCAAGGTAAAAGTACATATATACATATACTTCGCATGCGAAGGAATTCGTTTGAAATCGCGACCAGTCGCTAAAAATATTTATGTTTCTCTAGCAGATACTAGATAAATGTGGGAATATAATAGAAAGGTAGAAAAGTATAGAGTTAAGCAAAGAATTAAGAAAATAATATGATGGGTAAGTTATCAAGTAATTATACTTAGGTTAACTTAATAGGTATGTATTGCATTTGCTTTGTCAATTCGAATTAAAATACAACTAAACATATTATATTTCATGTTCTCTAGATAGTTATGTTAATACAGACTGGTTGAGATTGATAATGCAGCGGAAACTTCGTACTAGATCAATTCAATACATTACTCAATTTCTATCTCACGACCAATCAATACAATTTGTATCCTACACACTAATGAATACCTTTACATCAAAAGCTTCTAACGACGTCTAATTAAGTATTTAATTCTCGTAATTTCTGTTAAAATCACCGTAATAAAATTCCTTATTCTATCATCACGCGTTAATAATTATCTTTAAATACCGAGTAGCATTCTTATAGCTTTAATTTGCATTTTAATTTCTACGTAAGAATACTTAATTCGACAAATCTCACAAAAATAATCACCGGGTAGAATAAATCCGTGAAAAAGATAATATTCTTATACATACATACGGTAGAAGTGAAAAGAAACGCTTTGAAATAAACCCTTACTTTATTATCGTCCCTCACATCACTTGTTCTATATTCAAGTAGTTCTCATGCATTAGGCCAACGTACAAACAGCTGCTACAGTACTTTAATTATTTTTATTGTCCCTTTAATTTGTACTGAATTAAGTGCTTCACATTGGCCTCCTTCTGTGCTACTTTATTTTTAATTAATTAACATAACTTTGTATATTATTGTATAGAAAAATTCTTATATTTTATTTTATTTTTTAGAAATAAATGATACGTTGTTGTTTCGTTATTCTGAAATTTTAACACAACAGTTCGTTAGGGACAAAAATAAATTTGCGATGTTTCCACATATAGTCTGTACCAGAGAGCTCTATCCCGATAAAACAGTTTAATCGTAAACATTAGGTTTACTACTAGGTTAGTCATTTAAGTATATACGGCGACTTATTTAATTGCTGGATTTATAAGGATGTGGTTTTGGAAATACCACCATAAATGGGGATATAGTAAATACGGAAACTGTAAATACGTGTCAATATAATATTGTTCCAAAACTATAACTTAACTTTATTATAATGACTAAGTGCTAGTTAATAATTTATAATGAGTTATAAGC
>DWQT01000599.1:0-21169 GCA_018244895.1 Myscelus amystis hages | reverse complement strand
CATTTTCATATACACTGCATCGCGTTTTAATGCATAAAATGAGTTTTATGTGGAAAATTCCGTATAAGTGTAAATAGGACAGACATTAATGTCTGACATTTATGTCAGAATTTGTGTCGTAGTCTGAACGTACCATAAGTATTGTACTGCGAAATAAGTTAGTTTACATTATACGGAAGCCATGATAAGCAGATCACTTACCGCATATTTCTAAATATGTTAGTAAATGTATTGAAATCTACCAATTGACATGTGAAGTCTACCAATCCGTACTTGGCACGCGTAGTAGGTACGTACACTATGGCCTAAATCCTTCTCACTACGAGAGGAAACCCGGTCCTGCAGTGGACCACTAAAAGGGTGGAAAGAAGAGAAAAGAGCGACATTAAACGTTTTAAGTGTGCAAACCACAATAGTCCAGGTTGACAGAGGACAGGCAGGTGGCGCGGTAATGGCATGTGCCGGTTCGTTTGCCTACAATCGGGTTTGCGGCGCCCCGCGGCGCGCACCCGCTCGCGACTTGCACACGGCCTGGCGCCAAACTGTATGGAATCAGAATCTTCTTTCTATATCCTATTTATATTCATATTTGTAATGTTTTATTTTATTTTTAGAGACCAATTTCTTAATCGGGTACAATCTATAGGGACATTTTCGCATAAATCTGATAAGGGTAATTGTTTGAGCTTTCTAGACTCAGAAACAAATATCCAGATATAAAAATAGTTTTGCACTTGATAGCCAATGTATTGAGAACGGCTTTAGGTTTTACACGATGCTTATAATCCTTAATAACTTTGGAGTAGTTAAATAGGATTTGAGGTGACACCCTCATCGATTGGAATTACATTTGAATCCCACCCAGTCGGTAGGGTGTCCCATGTCCAGTATTAAACAAAGAGGCAGCACACCAAGAGATAAGTGTGAAAGTAGATACCGAACTCGTCTTCTAACTATATAAAGATAAATAATAAAGTCGTTTCCTGTATTTTATTCTATTACTACCAAGTATGTAAAAAAATCGCTTTTAATATTTCCATACTATCCAAATACTCGTACAAGGAGTGTTTACCGCGTCAATTGCGGCGCCCGCGATGCGTTAAGCACTCGGCGAGCGCCCCCGCCGCGCGAGGGCGAGTAATTCACTTAGATCACACGTCTACAATCACTTCAAATTTAAAACACACAAACGTATTTTGTTTGAACGACGTCTTCAAATATCTCAACACACCGAGCTCAACTTTGCAATGCTATAGTAGTAACTGCTGTCGTAACTTTTTCTACGCAGATATCTACTATGTAAGCATAAATATATTTTGTAAATTTTGCAGGCCTCTTGACATCAAAGCTTAAACCCAAACATTATAAGCATCGATTCATAGAATAAATCGTATCGAACACTAGAACTAAGCTAGGAGTTCTAAAACTGCTTGCATTGTTTTCCCAACTCAAATATCCGATAAATTAGACGCGAGAAAATTTGCTTTAAATATATGATGTTCGAAATCGGAGAAGGATGTAACTTTGCGCTACTTACATATTTTACAGGAACCTTTATGGTAAATTCTTGTTGGGTACGTAAATGTTAATGTGTGAGGTATACCCTGCTAAGATAAAACCCATTTATTATAACAAAGAAGTAGTTGCTATCTATATCAATAAACATCAGATTCATAGATCCTTGAGAAAGGAGTCGAATTGCTAGTAACTTAAAATATCACATTTTTAAACTACTTAGACCAAAACAATTCGTACGAAAAGGTATCTAAAACAGAGAATCTTAGCAACTGAAAACAGCGTTCTTCGTATTAATTTCCATCCTGTACCCAGAAATGTATAATGCCGCAATAAAAGGAATTTTCACAATTTTAGAAAACATAATCGCCGGCATTTGAATAGAATACTTTACTACGCAGTACAGTAATATATTGCCTCGCCACACCATAAAAATCCCGATAACAATAAGAACCTTTTCACTTATCGTTAAATGAATCGAAAGGACACAGGCATTATCCAAAAATCCAGCAAATAAAATTTCCAATTACGGGAAAGAAATGACATATTCGGTTTGCACAAATCCTTAAAACGTCATCCAGATATCCATTACATGTCTATTAAACCTTACGACATATATTTGTGGGGCTCAGTCAGCAGAGGTTCCCCTCGCAAACACGGCGCCGATTACGGGCTCGGCCGACTGGAGTAAACGAATATAAAACACATGCGGGAAGACGAATGCAAAATGTACTTCGCGTGCTCAAGATTTGCATAAATAAACACCAGCCGCGTCCCCGCGAACTGAACATCGCGGATTTGTGTCTCGATAGTCGACTTTACACTGACTCAGTAATAATTCACATTATGTACAGCTGGACCGACTTGATACGCTGAGGAACTACAGTATTCATGTATACATGTTGTGTTTGCATTTTTACTAGAACTGTACAATAACATGATAAAACATAAATATGATCAATAAAATTCAGTCGTCATCTGTAGCTGACAATGATTCTAATCTTGTAAATTATATTCCTGTATATTAAAAATATCAATAAAATTAATAACTTATCAATTAATGAATTGTAATTGCTTCATACATTATCAGTAATACCTAATTATTTATCTATTTTACTACACTATATATGAATTAAATATAATTTATTCTAATCTAATAAGATTCTGTTACATTTTTATTTTATTACGTACACCTGACTAGAAAACAGAAATTTTATAGTTTCGATCATACAATTAGTTAATTGTACACCCACTGCATCAAATCTTCATTGCTTGATGGAAAATCCCTTATTTTCTACATATCAGATTATACTACTACTACTCATATGCACTGCTCGAAGGGATCCCGAATAGAACTACATTATTAATTATGATTAGATATTTAAGAAATGAGATGATATATTAAATGATTATGTAGTGTAGAAAAATATTACAGATCATGAAAACTACTTCACAGTCGCCCGTTAGCTGGCGCGTGGGCAAACAACTCCACGTGGGTTCTAGCCAAAACCTGACCTACAAAGCTAATTTGAAGGACATCGAGAAAAGGAGAGTAACCTGACGTGGCGGCATCTAAAGTGATGAGTCGCGCGTGGCCGGCGCGCGGGCCGCGCCGCTCAAGTAACGACCTATCGATTGGCAATACTGCCTAGTTAGCGATCCTCGCGCCGCGCCCGCCTCCCTGCCGCTCTCCCTTTGTACATCTCTTACAAACCTTTGAATTCTCGGCGCCGGAAACGAAAGTAAATTTCTGTCATTTCGTTTGCAATTCATATTTTTAATTTAGAAGGATTGTATTGTATTGTGTTTATTCCATTAACGAAACAATGAATTTATACGTCGATTTATATATCTAAACGGAAACTAAAACGATCACACTAAACTTCAAGCTTCTTGTTATGGCTAATATTTGTACTTTTTGTATAAAAAATTTAGAAGTGCAATCAAACTTCAATTGAATATTTGTTTACATGTTGATAAGAGAAAAGAACTAATAAGGATTAATCTGGATGACAAACCTTCATCGAAAGAAGTATCATGAAGTATCTACGTGTGGCGACCTAGTCCGGGAGTATCGACCGCGCGACCCTGTCTTGCCGGCACTTGCTGCCTCAGCTGGTGTGCCGCTCCGACACCATCAGCCCTTTTGCACTTATTATGACGACATAACAGGTGGTTACTTAGCTACACTGTATTTTAAGCTAAATAGGTCACATATTTTCTTAAAACGTAATTATTAAAAAAATTGCATTGTGCGCGGAAATATTAAAGTTATTTAATAATTTTATAAATAGTGTAATTGACGCATAAACACGTAAATATAAATTAACATATAAACAGAACTGAAGTTGTAAAAGATACTAAATATCGTTTCACCAATTATAGAAAATACTGAATAAGTAAGTCGGCCGGCACGGGAGCATCGGCCGCGACCCTGTCGAGCCCGCAGTTCGCCCCCAGTCTTGGCGTAAGCGTTCTGTAACCAGTCCATACTTCACCATCAGCCCTTTTACTGTTTACGTATTGCAACCTCACAAAATATCACTTAATGCATCTGTAATGCTATTTTTCTTTACAACACTTTCAGTAAGCGATACGTACCAACCTACGTATATAATTATAACATTAGTTTGAAGGTGAGTGAGGTACGAGTAGAGATCTTGATCGTTGATGAAGAATTGCGAGAAAAGGCTAGCTCGCAGAGAAGGTTCTGATAGCTCAAACACTACTACAATATTTGTTTTTCACTGTAGTATTTGATTTATTGTTTTAAGCGAACTGTGGCACGAAACATTAGCAAAACATTCAGTAGTTTAATTTGAAGTATTTGGATACATTTAGAGTAAATGATAAGTCTTATAAACCCGGCGAAAACTACTTAATTTGTGGACTTTTGTCAAAAGTTGTCTAGACTGGTAGTGCCTTCGAATATACGTCACTTCCACCACGACTATGGCGTGTGTCAAAGCTTTCAAATATATTCTCCTGATCCCAAATACATAAACAGTATGTTTTTTTTTTAAATTTATAACATTTTTACGAAGTCAATAAAACTTTTTGCATTTCTTATTAGGGTAATATCGACAGTGCGACCCTGTCTGTACCATTTGCCATCTCAGCACGTTAGCTAGTATTTTACGCCAACTCTTTCCATTCTTGCCTTGGGTAGTTTTGTTTAATAGTAGACGTGTCATTTTTATCAATGTCTTATTATGGCGCGCCTAAGTAGCTTGAATTTTGAGCCACGAAGAAGTAATAAGAAATAGTGTAGAATATTGAGATGTCATTCACTCTCACTCACAATACACTCTCATTTATTCACTCTCCAACTTACAGTTTTGTCTTAGGACAGAGCTGTAAGTTTCTTTTCAGCAATATTACCAAAACTGTTAGTCTAAGTTCCTGCAATGTTTGTACAGTAATCTGTCTTTTTCCGACATCCAGGCCATCATACAACACGAACCAAACAGCTAGCCAGCTAAAGCTAAAGGTTAAGCACCTCCTCTACATCTCTCTTCAGGAGCTAAAACACCGCGTACCACCTGTATAATCCCATCCAACTGATTACGTTTACCTCGGAAAATGGAAAGTAGAATCGGATCGTGACGTCACCGCTGCCAACTCGACCTTGCCACTAGAAAAATGTGCCGCGTCGCCGCAGCGTGGCTCTGCTTGCTCATCAGAACGGGGCCATCGCACCCGCACCCTCACCTACCAGGCGCTCCGCCCGAGTCGCTAGCGAAAATAACGCGGATACAGCGATCTGTCACGTGGCCCGTGATGTTACGTTGGCCGGATGGGTAACATAAGTGTAACGAAACTTTTGTCGGTCGCATTGACGTGTTTCATGAGTATCTAACGCGCGTGAGTCGAAGGGCTAACTTAGGAAATCTTTTCAACATAAATATCAAAAATGACTTTAAATGAAAAGCTATATCCGTATACGTGACGGGAACAGGCTTTGTTTCTTTCTTTCTTGTGTTTGGTGTGATATTCCGCTCACAGTCAATTTTTATGTATGGATTATTCTTTACAGCTATATGCTAGTTTCACATTTAGGTATACCGGGAAGAGGTTCTTTCGTACAAAACTTAGTGGGGTATTTAAAATTATGCTAGCAAAGTCTGATAAAGTACAAATGATAAAACATAATTCGACGTCGATATAGTCCAATAAAGACTTCAGAATAATCGTGCCATATATTATTGTGATGTACGCCTACAAAATGGGCCATTACGCTGCTGGACCCGCAGTAACAATGGCCATAATTCTCGTCGACTTCATTAACAGGCTTCCATTTGCATGACAGCCTCGACTTATGTACAACTACAGCTTATAATAAGCACTCGCTAGATGAGAAGCGAGAAGCACAGACGTGGCTGTGCTCTCTACCGGACCACGCAAACTGGACGCTGCCAACATATATTTGTCATAGGATTTTGAGCCTTAAATCGAAACGCAAAAGGAGTTACAGATTTTCAAAATTCGCATATATCTTCGCTAGAGAACGGAAATCGGTAGGCGGTGTTATCGTCCTCTCTCTCTGGCAGGGCGTGGCCTGTCGGCGACACGCCCGTCCTCTCCCTCTACAAAACCTTTAGCGCTCTGATGTTGAGGCTTCGAACAATTTCGCTTAAATTTAAACGTAAGTATAGCCTCTAGAGAGAACAGTATTTTTTTCGAGATTAATTAATTTTTTTTTATGACGTTTCAATACTATGGAACTCTATTTGGGACGATTACTTTTCACGGCTTACAGACACAATGAAAATCCAGGGTTTAAATTGGACACCACATAGCCGATATTTATGATTTCCTTAATATTTCATGCATATCATTAAAATTTAATTCGAACGTACCTGCAGTTTTAATATCCAATACGATTATAAATCGACATGTAAAAATTTATCAGTCATATTTTTTATGAGAAAACGCAATTCAGTGAGTTCCTTTAGTCATTTAGCGAAAAGTAATAGCTCTCTATATCTGTTCATAGATTTCGAAACCTATTAGATTTTCATTAATCAAATATAAATATATACAAACTGTTACTAACAGTTCCTGTAAGTTATATTTAACAGTTGAATGCCGCAACCGTCAATTTTTATATTCGTCTTTTTGAATTCTTGACATACTTTCGTAAAATTCTAGGATTTCAAGGCCACAAGAAATTTTGACACTATTGAAAAGAAAATAAAATCCCTGCTATTATTATACAGGTACATATTACAATCGACGGTAACTGCTTTATTTCTAAGTCGAAGTTTTTAAATCCGTCATTTGTCTAGTGTATGAAGACTCACTTCCCTGCCACTCTGTTGCAACATGAAACGATATGTCTCAATGCGAACAATTTACTAAAGGTCCTAACTCTAGTAACATAACCACCTTAGACTCTAGTCTATACACCTTTTTAAAAAAACAGCAGTGCTAGGGAGGAGGTGGAATGTGTATGCGGTTCGCTCGGAGAAGTACCACTGGCATACTATTTAGAACTTAAAATAGTTGTTATTATAAAAAATTATTTTTCAGTTTGAAAGGTGTGGATGCCGCTCCATATGTATACTGTAGGCGAACTTATCAGCCTTCAAGAGACGCAACGCCTCTATGCCGGACCCCTGATAGGGCGGATACTAATGAATTATAACTGCACAAATACTAAAAAGCACTAACTCGACTAACGTTATTTAAAGTTCCATTCCTGCAGTCCTGTTACTAATAAATACTTGCCAGCTAATAAATACCTGTCCTGTTACTAATGAATACTTACCAGCTAATTCTCATTAACTTTTATTACGAACTGAATTGAAACTCACAGCGCCATTCGTAGGCGGCAGCATTCACTTGTGACGGCTGCCTGCTCGTTCGCTATTCTCTTCGCCAAAAAGAAGTTTTAAACAACTCTTAACATTGTTATAACACTTGATTATGAACATCATTCAAATTCAAATTCATTTATTTGCATATTAATGCACGGCGCGATATCAACATAATTCTATTTATACATACCTCCAATAACTAATCTATTCAGCACGCTCTTCGTCATCCGTAACTGTCTTATCATTTCTTGGTTGCTGGCTCTATTGAATTACTTTCATGTCATTCAGGCTACCCCTTACCAATTCTTTCTCTGAGCCTAAGCAAAATACACAACTGCTAATTTTTTGTATTTAAAATTACTTTCGCCATTTCTCAGTTCATAAACATAAGCTTTAATAGCGCCATCTTCTGCCCTAAGATGCTCGTGAAACCAAAATTCCGAAAAAAAAATTAATGGAATAAAATTAAAATAAAACCTGGGCATTACAAAAAAGATTTTTGAAAATATGTTTCATCTTATAATATAATACTCTGTACTAGGGTTTAAAGTAAGCCTAAAGTAAAAATTCTTCAAAATAAGCTCATCGGTTTCACCGTGGTAATAGAACAAACGACTATATTTTTATTTCTAATATTATATTTATCACTATAGATAAAGATATCGAAGTGATTTATCTATTTAAACACAAAACATATTACTACTATGTTATTAATGCAGCTGAACATTGTAACATGTCGTGGCTATCACAGAACATAACGCCGTGGACGGTTCTAATAACAACTTATATCAAATTACAACTTTATACGAATTGCTTCGGCAGCGCAATCACGCTAACACACACGTACACATGGCAACAATGTTACCCTTTCCTGTTTATTTCCAGGCCCACTATTATGTCTACTTTCACACATATCATGTAACGTAACTCCCACGGCTAACATTATGTATGAGATATATTGAAATCAATCTAGCCATCATAACTTCCGTTGTCGTGATTAATTTACCATACTAATAAAAATTAGTCACTTTAACATATACATTGTACATACATGCTGTTTTAGTAACTTAAAATTCAATACATATTTATGAGCAATAAAATAAACAAAGCAATTACAAATATTCCCTATTACTACCTAATTTAAAAAAACATACTTACCAGAGGGGAGAAGATTAAATAACCTTGTAGTACCTACCAAACCTACGTACGTAATATCGATATATTTTAGTAATCAGATATATTACGACATAATCCTACATAAACACAATGTGTAATGTATAGTTTATTTAATAAACATTATGTTACAAATGTATATACTCCATGTCATTAAAATATCTCTATCTGAATAAATGTACCACATACCTATCAGTTCGATATTAATTAAGTGAGATATCAATTATATATATTCGATCCAGTCGATTTATTTTGTTGCAATGTCGCTCCATAAAAACTAAATATCTTTGGATATTGAAGATATTCAATGATTAACCTAGGTGATGCGTTGTAACATAAATACGTAAAATATACTGATTTATAAAATTGAACGTGTCTACCTATCACGCTACTGACATCCGACCTCAATAATTTGCAAGCGTTGGGCAATCGTCACCGTCGTTTGCTTACGCCGATATTGCACAATCAGCCCCAGTTAAGTCATTGGACTCGTGTTGCTGATACTTTACAAACAGTAAATGCTTAATTGTAAAAAGATACCTTTAAGATACATTAATATTTATTTTATTGAAGTAAACTACGAGTATCCGTGGCCTGAGTCCAGACCAAGTTAGCTAAAAGTCATTGATATAAATAATGACCAGCTACACACTTATTATAATTTCCAAAAATAGGGACTAACGCCTCAAGCAAATAAGTCGTTTGAAATTGTTTTTTATTGTCCCTGATAAAAAAATTACTTTGATGAGATCTTAAAATAACACTAGGCGAAGTGATCTATTGATTTCAGTACCTAATTTTAAGATTCCTACTGTTAAGATTGTATTATATTTTCAAATATTCGTATTTGTACCTAATACATGTTGTATTTATTAAATGATTATAAAACCAAACCAACCAACCAAAGCTAAACTGCGACGATTTTGTTGAAAGACTATTGCACACTGAACTTTTAGAGGAAGGCTTCAAGATACCAACAATCGTCAATAAACTATCGTGAAGCTTTCGTTTTAAAATACCATCAGAAATTATGTGATCTGTATATAAAACGTTTAAAATGAAACCTTAACAAAGACGTTGACAAAAATGAAAGTACCTAATATAGACAATTGATAACTGATTATTTAATTCTTTTTTCTTAATATTAAAAGTCTTGTGAAACTTTAGTGTAATGGATTTATTATGTTTAAGTTATTATTAGCAATGGACTTATTGTAGGTACTTGTATTATGCTCTGTTGTACGATACGTTATGTCTACTACTACATATGTACATATGTATAGGCAAGAACGTGTATAAATAATTATTTCACTAAATCCTGTACTGTACTTCCGACACTAATAATCTTAAGGTTCATGAAAATAGAATATAATGTCTCTTAAGATGCCTGCAATGTGTAACATGACTTATTGATTACTATTAATTACGATAAAGTAGCGTATATTCATAGCATCTGAAATGTTAGCGCTATATAAATAAATTGTTAAGCATTTTTCTAAAGATATTTCACATAAATATTTCAATATGTTTTGTGCTTCAAAATTATAGAGAAGTAAGCAAACCTAAAATAATACTAAAACTTAAACATGTATTACCTACATATGACGTTATAAATAACTTCGCTAAGCCTTGCTTGATAGTGTATTTTTTTGATTCTAATGTAGTGGTGACAGTAAGTTCAGATTATAGGTTCACAAATTAACCTAACAAGAAGTTTGAGACCACTATGAGCGTAATTGGAAAATTTTAATAAAACAGGATGATTTTTGAAGAATGTTTTATTAGGAAAACAAAAACTATAGTTAGATTTTTTAATTAAACTATTTACAATTATCAGATTAATCGCTTGTTAGATAATAACTTATGTATAAGTTTAGTAATACGTTTATATTAACGAAGCTATGCATATATTACGACACAACCATACATTTAACACGGTGCCGATACGGCCTTCGCCATCGTCTCACCATTAAAAAAAACTATAAAACTGGAACTGATGATAATTATAAGATTTCAAACTTAACAAAAGCACGAGCAGTCTGGCGACGCCGGTCACACATTCATATCGGGCTTTCAATAGCGCTGCCAGGCGCACGCGGAGGCGGCGGCTGAGGCGCCGGCTCGCGGCGCCGCGCCCTGCCGTCACAGCTCCGAGAAGAACTCCGGCGAGGAGTGCGGCGTGGGCGGCGCGTGCGGCGCGTGCTGCGGCACGGCGTGCTCGCGGCCCGCCAGCGCCAGCCGCTGCTTCAGCATGTCGCGCTCGTGCGTCACGCGGGCCACTTGAAGCTGCAACAGATGCAACTCGTCCTGGAGCGACCGATTCGTCATCTCCAACTCCTGCCGCTGCTGTAATCTTTTGCTGCGGCAATTTTGAGCATAACCGCGATTTTTCAAAGTGCGGCGTTTCTGTTTCAACCTGGTGACATCCTCCCTAGGGAATCCGTGCAATCGCTTGTTCAGTTCACGTACGCTCAGAGTCATTAACAGATCGTCACTTATTAAGTCGTCGCCGCAGGACGACTGCGAGTAGGACGGGTGCTGGCCCGTCCTCGGGGACATCGCCGAGCAGGAGCTCGCGGGGCGAAGTGCGACTTGTTGCACGTGATGGTCTTGTTCTCTCCACTCCCTTCTGTCCCATTCTTCAAAGGTACCGCATGGAACAGTCCTCATATCCAGAGGTTCTCGCATGTGCGGCAACCACAAAACGTCATCCCCGGGTGGTGCTCGACAGGGGCTGCGGCCGACGGGCGCGGGTGGGGTCTCCGGCGGCGTGCTGGGGTCTACTGCTATGGCCACGTGTGGTTGTGGGTAGGGGCCCGCATCGGGCCAGGGACGGCAGGCGCGGGCACAAGCGGGCAAGGTCTCGACGAGTTCGTGCCAGCCCGTCCTCAAGGGCTCCCGCTTCACAAGGTGATGATCTTCGAGATGATCGAGTTCAAAATTTTGGACGTATTCGTCAGCGAGCTGGTCATCGTCGGTATCGCGATGCGGCTGCGGCGGCAGAGTCTGCATAGCGCTCGCCTGGGAGCAATCCACTAGCGCGTGTTCCACCATGGAGCCGTACGGGGCGCGCGCCGGCCGGAAACGAACTGCCGGCGCGTCGCAGGGTGGCACGAGACTCCGCCCTCCGGCCCAATGACGTGCTGCGACGCGCGCATACACTTACTACACAGCCTTTATTTTCACAAACATAAGTTCGCTTACATCGAAACACTGCGATATAAACACAACAGAACTAAGAGCGTACACAAAGTAGAAGCGTATAAATATATAAAATCCTTAGATAATACCTACTGTACGTACATATAAACAAAACACCTCCTTAAATTCATTTTACACTACAGAGTTCTTACAGAACTCAACAGACACTAAACACGTCGTTTCAAAAGCGTAACATGGGGAAAAAAATTATACAATCCAGCCGAAATTTTTATTGTAAAAACTTAAAATGAATAATCAGCGTAGCACAGTCTACGGCGTAGCGGCGTAGTGAAAGTCTGTCAACGAAACCGAAACCTTAGAAAATATTTTTACTTACAAGATAAAGATATGAACAGTATATTAAAAATCTAAATTAATTATCTGTTATTATTAAATGTAAATCTATAATGGAATATTTTAAATGGCAATGAAAACAACACTTACAAGAGTATTGCGGTATATAATTTTTTTCATCTAGGATTCTGCTAATTTTAATGATAATTGAGAATCTTGTGTAACTGATTATAATAAGTAAGTAAGTTGTGTGACATTATAACCTTTGCACAAATTAATTAAACGACAACCTTACAAAATGATAGACAAGCGAAGAAGCCCTAGGAGCAAGATAGTATTCTGCGTTTATGCATATTGATAAAAATGAGAACACAGGTAGCAACATATGAGTGGCAGCTATATGCCTAACCGTAGAACAAAGTGATTTCACGCGTCAGCGAGTAAGAACGGGTTAAGTCAGCGTTACCCCGAATTACACTTAATCACCGCCCCGCCGACCGCGTCTAAACAACTAACCCTTCCAGCATCCGCAAATAATTGGAATGATGCGCTTGTTACAAGAACAATGATTCATAATTAAATGTTTATGCAAACTAGGGCTGAGGGTTAATTTGGAAAACACTGTTACGTCTCTAGAGATTGAAATTAGTGTCTAAATCGTTAAGGTTTTTTTTATTCAAGAGCTACTTTTGGATTACGTGTACTGTAATGCTATCAAACTCACTAATTAACAAAGTAGTATCGGTCGTCATTAGCCCTTAGATTAGTTTCAATGATTTAAAGAGATCCGTATTTATCACTACGATCAGAGTTGAATTCTAACCATAGTTTCGCAACATCACCAAACCATGTGCTGTACTAGGATTGAAAGAGCAAACATCAAGTGATTTATTCCATTTTGCCACTTGAGGCAATGCTATAATAACCTACATGTAAGGTTATATAAATTCATATAGGAACATAAAGTTTCAATTGGAGCGAACTCTTGTCCAAATAGTAGAAATCGCTGATACGGCGAGACATGGAGGTGAAGAATAATTGTTCCAGCGGGCTATATGTATAGATAGTTAGGTAGGGTGCGAGTGCGCGGGGGCTGATGCGCTGTTTGCTCGCCACGGTCAACATTGTTAGCGGAAACCACGGCGCGCGCCAAATGTTATTACATGATTTTGTTACCAGACACGTTCATTTGACTTCTGTTTAACCTCGTGGTTCATTATTAATGCTTCAATAATGGTTTTATTTTTACAAATTCACTTACAAACTCACTCATTCACAAACATTTCACTCAGAGCGTGCCTTAGTGGTAGGTACTGTGTTGATAAATACACTAAATATGCTTTTATATTGAAGTAACCACTAGTTCCGATGTCACTTATGCATAAAAATTAATATACTTGTAAGGTTTTATTACTTTGGATTTAATTAATCTAATGTTACTCTACTTATTACTAATGTTACGAATAAGTCACGTCATAGTAATAAAGTATTCACGATAATTTGAAGTCAATGTTATGAAAGATGTATTATCTAGGTTTTTGATAAAGGACACATTTTCTGTTTCTTTATTTTTTATAATTCTTCAATTAATAATTACCTTGGATATGGTTACCTTAATATCATAGATTTATGCAACAGCGTTCAGAGATTCACTGATGAACATAGGTGTTCCCTAATGGGCTCCAATTTCTATATACTTATTGATATCGAAGTGCAACATATGTATTATTGTAAAATTTAATTTACTACCTAGTATTCAATTAAACGTCGTAAGGCTAATCCGTTTTGCGCCGTTATGGAACGACTGATGATGAAAGCGAGGCCGATTTATCCGAGACTTCGGATTAAAAGGGCACGTGGCATGTTGCGGATAATACCTATAATAGTATAACTGCATAAGCACTCGAAATTGATTGTAATAATTTTTTTATGGCAGATCAGGTTGTAATACTGTATGTTTTCATTTAGGAGGAATGGGTTAGTTAATAATGTCGATGAGGTACATGAAATTATAAAAGCAACTTAAAATTAAATAAAAATGATTTCATTTTCCATTCGTAACCTAAAAAATGATGCAGGCACGAGTAAGCTGATGGTGTCTTAAAAATGGTTGAAGCATCAATATCTACAACAATCCGTAGTTTGCGACACAATAAGTAGAAGCACAGTAAAAAACTGCCGATCATTGTCGTCAAACAATAGCAAGTGGGGGGCTAAGAATGGCGAGAGGCCAGCTCCCGGCGGCGGGACACGTACGCGCGGCTATCGGCGCCTCTTCATCAATTGATTTCGCGCCCCGCGGCCCCGCGCTCGCAGCGCTCTCGCGGCCAACGATCCAAGCCTTCCATTTTATTATGTGGCCGATTGCATTTCAAAGATTTTTTAATAAAAAATTATATAAAATAAAATTTTATCCTATAGCATAGTCTTCAAATTTACCTCGACGTGGAAAAAGCTTTTAGCTTTAAAATAATAGATTGTAAGCAAACATTCTTATATACTTAAACTTGCTGACCCAGAAAACTTTGTTTTGCTATATACATTGTAATTAACACCCCCGCACCACCCTTACAGGTGGAATTTCGAAAATCCGTTCTTAGCTGACCTCTACTCGCCGAAAGCAATATCCCTACCAAATTTCAAGTCTCTAGGTCTTCTGCTTCCAGAGATATCGTGATGAGTCAATATATCGCTGTAACTCTTCCTATATATGTATATATAAATATAAAGCACTCTCTAATGCTTCGCATTATGAGTCGTGCAATTATGCGTAGCTATTACCTACCTACAAGTATTTTTATTAGGAACTAGCTTTTGCCCACGACTTCGCGCGTGTTATTCGACTAATACAATTCCCCTTTCCCTTTCCCGTGAAAATTTCCTGCTATCTTTGGAATATCTAAATTCATATACTACATTTTTACTTATAGCCATTATGAAATTCTGAAATGCACCGCGTGCGAAACTGCGGACAAAAGCTAGTTATACATGTAAACCTTCCTCTTGAATCATTCTATCTATTTTAAAAAATCCGTTGAGTAGTTTTAAAGATCTACGCATACATAGGGACAGGAAGCGAAAGCGACTTTGTTTTATACTATGTAAGGAAGTAACGCCTCGGGAAGATTTGGATGGCAGTAACCAGGTGGTTGTCCGCTCTCCGTTTTTTGAGTGAGTTAAGTTAAAGTTAAGAAATGCTTTTTGATGTTTTTCCAGTAGCTCATAAGTTATCTCGTTAAAGTTCCATACACACACCTAACTACTCGTAAGTTTTTTACGTCTGTGGTTTTGATCATGACGATATTAGCAATCTTTAATCAAATCGTATCGGGGACTTAGCTTAACTAGCGGTCTCCCAGTTGTCGAAAATTGGTCGTAGTTCATTAAATTAATTTTGAAATTTGAACGATATTGATGTTGTTGTTTCAACGAAAATAAATTTGTATCACTATAAACATTGATTTTTTGTGTGTTAGTATTAAAGGTTTTTGAAAAATATGAAAGACACCTTAGGTGAGATTTAAATTGGTTAAGCTATATAATGATTACACTGTTTAATTTAATTGTAACACATACCTATAACATTTTTAATTTCAGCACTCCTCCACATACACTGAGCTTAAGATTTCCAAATCCCCCATTCCCCTGTGCGCGCACGGCTAAAAAGAGGTATAAAGTTTTCTCGTCACGTATTAATATATAGATTGCGTAGCGAGGTGATGTTGTAACATTGTAAGCGGTAGCAAAATCTAGTCGGTACCGACTGTGGCACCGGCCTTTGGCGCGGCCGATAAAATAATCGATCATCGACCTATACACATGTCGTTATTGCAGAGTCAGAGGTTGCACGCTTCGATAATTAGTTTGTTCCGACTTGTTCTCAAGTTAATCTTACTGCTTATTGATTATACATAGTACAAAACGATTTTTAGGGCTGTGGGTCAGCGCCATCTGTGGACAGGAATCTTCAAATGAAGCGAAAACATTGAGCAATCCGGTTCTGATGTATCACACATTAGTGACCGCCTGCCACCGGTGTGGGTTATCTAAGTAATGGGAAAGATTAAAAAAACACAATTGTAACAAAAAATTATAATTTTATTATAACGGAATTATAAATAGGTATAAAAATTTGTATCGTAAGTTAAACTTTGTATAAAATTGGTATATTTCTAGTTATTGGCACTCGGCAATGTTATCACAGTACAAATATCAACTCCACATACTGCTTGTAATACTATATTTAATGGTATCTGTTTTATATCGTAACTAACATTTTTTAAGTGATTAAATTTGAAAAAAAATACTCACACGAGCCACCAAATGTTACACAAAACGTTAGTAAATCTAAAAAAAAAACCTACAGAAAATAGTAACAAATGCTCCTGGCTACAATAATTCTACATTATAGAACGGCATGCCACAAACACTCACATTACATATTGAATGAATTGCATATTCACTTTTGTTAATCATTCGAATATAACAAGCGTAAATTATTCTAATATCTCACGAAACAATAATCGGTAAATTGTTTCAAAATAGATTTATATTAAATGTTATACAAAAATGCACCTTTTTAAATAAAGTAGAACTTAAGTAAAAATAATTGATTCCTAGATTTGATATAAAATAAGCTCCAACAATTGGTAATAAATATGCATTATTTATACACACAAAAAAAATATTAGGAAAACATAGATGGTGGTGTAAATTATTGCGTTTGGTGAAGCAGGCTCCCAATCGAGGAGACGACTGAGTTTCCCTTTGCATATAGAGCATTTACACAAATGATTTCTTAGGCACCACTAGATGGCGAGATACATTATTTCAATAGTATTATATCATAATTTAAATTAACATTCAATATAAAAAAGATATATTATATTGTACACATAAAATTCTATTTGTTAAATAATTTTACCAATCAATGCTAAATAAACGTAGGAAAAATAATTTCAATTCAAATAATATTTTTCTATATAAAAAGACATAATACGGTCTCAGTCTTTATAAAATGGAAATCTCAATACAAAAATATAATAATTTTATACATTTATAAATAATTTGCGTTGTAAATAAAAAAATCAAATCAATAATCCACAATTCATTTTCTTTGCTTCAGTGCAGTTACAAACAAATATATGTTCTACGCAGACGACATCCCAATGTTTTTCTGGTTTGATATATTATATTAATGTGTATTGAATATCACACAGCTTTTTCTCGCCTTCTGTCCATGCAAAATAATATTATACTATACATGGGATATTCAAACATTCTGAATCCTTCACAAAACAAGCGGACCAGTAATGTTGTTTATGTTCAGGAAATGGATGGATGTGACCGGCCCAAATTAAACAGAATATTTTGCTTAAAAATAAACTTGCAGAAAAAAGTGTTTAGCTAAACCTTCTTAACGTAAGAATACTTCAATCATTAGACATGCAAATATATGCAGCAAGAAATAATATTACATTGTTAATAGGGCATTTCACTACCGAAATCAAAGGCATGAACGAAAAATCCTCGAGTACGAGGCAAAATTTCATTTGATGCTATGATAATATATATTATCCCTTAAAAATTACAAATATTCCTTCGAAATAAATCTTTGCAAATTAATCAATGGTTAATGCATAAAAATATTTCAGTCAGTAATCAAAGCTGCAGACGGCAATTTTTTTACTTTGCAAATATTTTACTTTTTTCGATAGTGATACACCCTATTAATGTTACAGTGACTTTCAATGTTATTCAAACCTGATGGGAGTTCAGTTTAGACCGTTGGGTGGGGGTGAGGGGGCGGGCGCGAGGTGCGCCAGCGCGTAGTCGTGGTAGTACATCATGAGGGCGAGCGGCTGGCCCAGGATGAGCGAGCTCCACACCAGCAGGTTGCCGAGGCGCGCGCCGCGCCGCCGCTGCACGCGCCGCGAGATCACCGACAGCGGCGGCTGCGCCATCATGCCCAGGAACGCCCAAATGCGGAACATGCGCAGCGGGACGCTCACCTGCAAACGATCATTCAACTACGTAGTATTATTTTCAATAATAATTACATATAGTCGAACGTGTCGAACTGGTACTAGACTACATAATTAAATATTGTAATTTCTATTGTAATTGTTTTATAGTAACCATAGTAATAAAAAAAAAGTATATAATTGTGTGTAGAGAAATTGTAACACAACGCATGTTGTGATTGCCTTTAATTGTAGGAGCAGTTATGTATACATCTACAACTTGTGTAATTTCTAAACCTGTGGAGCTGTATCTTGCATTGACAATTCAATTCAATAAATAAAAAATAAATAATCACAAGCACTCATTCGACAATATTACAAGTCACAATAATTAAACATCTTTAGAACACCCAACGACTACACTCCTTTTCCCGTCTAAAACCACACTGTCACTGGCGACGCCCGCGCTCACATAGTCTTTATACGACTACGGCATCTTATCCAGCGTGTAAAGGAACCCGAATCTGTTAGCACGTACCAAGTACTCGTGGAAGAAGGCGGAGATGGCGAAGACGACGGTACTGGCGGCCGTCTTGGAGTAACCCAACTCCGTCATAGGGATGTAGACGTGGCGCACGGCCCAGCGGTGCACGGGCATGTTCCACGTGCGCCAGAACACTTCAATGTTGTTTGCGTTCCACCAGTCGTTGTAGAAGTTCCGGTCGGCGAAGTGCAGCAGCTCGCCCATGAGGTTCAGGAACGAGTGGAAACTGAGGTAGAAGAAGCACAGCCACACGAGGTGGTTCGGCACCTGCAATTCAGAAAATAGTCCATTACAATCAAACAACAAAACTGGCGTTTTTGTATGATGAGACCGGTGTTAATCTGAATATAAATCATGCGATAGCAGAGTATTTCCAAGCGAGAAGAGACTAATGTATAGCGGTGAGCCGAGAAACAAGAAGACACTTCATACATTGACCAGTTTGAATGTAGCGTATAGCCAAGTAGAGGCGTACTGACCGCGAGTTTGAGAAGTCGTTCTGTGGTTCTCATGATATCCATTTTCGAGAAGGGGTCGACAGCGTTCGTAACGGACGGGATCATCCACTGTTGGAACAGCGCCAGAACCAAATTTATACCGAACACTAATTCCACAATTCTTTTTATCAAGAACCTTTTTCGTATCCTGCAATAAATGTTACTTCATTAAATGTTCATGGCGGAGAGAAGTCCACAGTTATTTAAAAGTTATCTTCAAGCTATGGATATAACAACAAACCCTCAGAAAAATACATAAGTAAATAATATATTTTTAGTACACACATGATGCATAAGGGTCGAATTTTAAATGTTTTATACATATACAGTAATTTTTTATTTGTTTGTTGGGCAACTTTGGCATACAAATGCAGACACTATTAGATTTCTAACAAAGTTACGCCTATACAAAGCAAATAATTATAGAAAAATGCATAAGCAATTGAAAGTGATAAAATACAACATGCAACTAACCGTGTGGTACGGGGGAAATTCAACTCATAGCAAAGGGTCGGTGCCAACAGGAAATAGAACAAATCTCTAAGGTTCAGGTTGTTTGGGTACGTCACCAGGCCTGCGGTTAATGCGTCGTGTACTTTCTCCTCTTCTACATTCTCTGATGATGGGGGAGGTGAATTTAGTATTTTACATCAATGCTGTAATATATATGGCATCACACAAAATACAAATAGGAACATTTATACACTTTTACCCGATACCAGCATTAAAGCGACTTATGCCGAAAGGGATATTAAGCTTTAATACATATTGACTACATTAACACAAACTGCGTGTTTAAAACAAAAATTTTTGCTGATTTAAATTGTAGCTACAGTAAATAAATAACCATGGGATTGACTGGAAAATTACTTTTGGGCTTTGGTTGTTATATATTATAAACGTGAATAAAATTTCACTTATAATAACTCTTAAAATTCTAATATTCACCAAAAGCTTATAAATAATTCTTGCTCAGAAGCAATAAAAGGTGACATCCTATTGATTTACATTATAGTCTCCCGAACGCGGAGTCTGGATAAGTAACTAGTACAGCTCTATATTTACGAATTTGTTTTCGCAAATGAGATAAAACCACGTGTTGAACCTCGCCGCGCCCAAGATTTCTCCACAAATACTTTAATACACAAGCACTAACCAAGACCTACATAATTCTACATCGTGAAGATATAATATGTTCAATAGTCGAACAATAAATAGGTTAATATAATAAAATTATACAAAAATACACACCAAACAACATTTATTTACAGTGCAATCGAACCTTGAATAAAAATGTCAATGACGTGAAAGTGTTTGCCAAATTAGTACGGTTTGCAAAAAAAATCTACACACCTTATGTGTATTTTTCCTTCATCAGTTAATAAAGATTCTGGATATACCAGTATATATAAAATCTATTTAAGTTTTTCTACATTTATTGTTGCTTGGCATTTATGCTTAGGTAGGTAGTTAGTTAGTAGCAAAATGTTCAACTAACTAACTAAACATACGCTTAGGCGCTTGTGCTTAGTTACGTTTTTAAATTAACATTTTAACAGGTTTTATAAATATTCTTTCAATATCAATATTCTATCTGTCTCTCTTTTTTTTTTAACTTCATGTAAAAGGTTTATTTAATATAATAATGACGGTTTAGACCCCACAATATGGCGAAAGGTTATTTTTACTTATTTTGATGGCATTATATGCATTGACCTTATTATATACAAATTTAATAATATACAATACACAAATATACAAAAATAATGCATAACATAAACAAAACTCGAAAAAGTGCGGGAGATTAGTATGTGCATTGCAATATAAAAAGTTCACTTACGCTCCTGTTCGGCGCTCATAAGTTCATCTGTAAATATTTTATTTGGCATCATTACTTGGCCTTAACTGAACAATACAGTGAAATTTTAATTTTAATTGAAATTTTAAATTTAATTAAAATTTTAATTTTATGTTTCCTTACTACTTCAATATTAGATACCTATTCGCTAAAGTATGAATACTCGGTCGAGGTAATTATAATAATATTATACAGCTAATTTCGCAAAAAAAACATAAAGTTAACAATGTTACAGTCAAATAATGTTCAACATTTTTTAGAGATACTTTAATTCTATTACTAAATAGTGTGAAGCGTTCTTCGCC
>DWQT01000598.1:0-21190 GCA_018244895.1 Myscelus amystis hages | reverse complement strand
CAGGACAAACATTTGTGTGATGAGCACATTTGTTTGTTCTGTGTCTGGTCGTAATAAAAATATCTATATAAGTATTACATAATATGTATATATGTAGTATATCAGCTGTCTGGTTACCATAGCACAAGCAATAAATGACCTAATTTGGAATCAGACAGCCGTGTGTGGAATTGTCCTAAGATATTAAAAAAATATATATATTAAAAAAGATATTAAAAATATTTTTAAAAACACTACACTACACTACACTAAAAACAGACAAGAAACTATTCACTTTTATAAATTTTAAGAAATTAGATGCATGAAATATAGAATACTATAAATAAAGTAAGGTTTTTTCCACTCCACAATATAGTATGTATCAAGCGAAAAAGTGCAATATTCCTTAGATATAAAATGTGAAAGAATTTTTAGACGATAAGTTAATATACGAGTAACATCGCCAGTTAAAACCTTTATCCCACGGTCTGATTTATATGCGGTGTATGGCTTTTTTATAACTTTTATCTGTTCCTGGCTTTTATAAATTATTGTTTTAAATTTATATATGATTTTGCTACTGAGGTATTTCTGAACTCTTTTAAATAACCATATCGAATGCGTGTTTAAGGTAGAACATTTGTGACCGAATAATCATAACGATAATATTTCACCTGCAATAGTCTTTTTTTTAAACTAAAAAAATGATATTTTCGTTTAATTTTGTGACGACGTCCTAGTGACGTCATGACGCGAGCATGGTCAGTTCGTGCACAAAAGCAGCGGTTATTGCAATAGGTACATTTCTAAAGGTTTCTATCGTTGGCATCGCAACAATGGTAACTACATTTTGAAACAGTTTTAATACGTATTATGTAATCCCTTAACATCTTCGGCATAGCTAACAGAAAATAAAATTCCAACAGTTATGCGTGGTTCTGATAAAGTATTAAAAATAAATCTTATCTCGAGCTCTTCTATCCTCGTAAAATTCTTTCGTCTGCTGTCTTTGATAAAAACTTGTTTGCATACAATAGCTACCCAATGTTGTACAGGTTACAATACGCACATAAATCCCAAAGAAAGTAGGCTCTCAACGGAAACGTTCAACTTGATGACCCAGTGATGAGCTCGTGTTAAATACACAACAGTTACAATGTTTAAGCATTGTTTGCGAAATTACATACGTTTTATAGTAATACCTCGCATAATTACAATTAAGTTTTGCAGAATCATATGCTCTTGGTATTGTGTTTAAAGAACCTGACTTCTATACGGGATGTCGCTGGTTCGACAAAATGTTTGTGTGATGAGCACATTTCTTTTTTCTGTATCTGTATATAATAAACATATCGATCTGAATGTTATATAGTATGGATATATAATCTATCTTTATCAGTTGTCGGGTTAACAGGCATTCAGTGCCGAATCTGGAACATGAATTGGTCGTAACGAAAGGATTTGGGTCCATTTTTTAAGTATTCTAAGTAGAATGTATGTACATGGCATACAAAACATTTCTAGGTTGTCTATAAATGATCACTAAAAATTCAATGACTCATTCCTCAGAGTCCATTAACGAACTGGGTGTACATTTGCATCGGCCTCATAGCGAGATTACATGAACTGTACGTAATAGTTGGGTAAATGTAACAATAAATGATACTCGTACATAAGATACTCGTACATAAGATACTCGTACATAAGGTACTCGTACATAAGATACTCGTACATTAACGGGAAGTGCTGATGCTGTCATTACTACTATAATAATTTACTATCTCGTGTTTTATGTGTATTAATATGCCGCTTGAAATTGTTTCTCATGAATATTGTAAGACGTCGTTTTAATTCTTCATTGCGTAGCGTGCTATAGAATTTTAGAGTCGTTTGATAATAAATATCAACAACACAAAACATCACTTCTTTATCGCCACGAAAAATATGCTTTTCTGATATTAACGCCTTGACTTTTGAGATAGATAAGTTCGCGTAGATCGGGCGAACAATGGTTATTTAGCGGTGAGCCAAAGTAGGCCGCGTTAAGGCTAATGATGCAAGATCGCCTGGTCAAATCTAATTTCATACGGCAGGTTGAAGTATTGAGTTCAATAAATATACTAATAGAGCTCTAAATTCATAACCTTGTTTAATTCAAAATGAAATCGTACTCTTGGTAAATAATGTTATTTCCATCACATACGATATAAAGAGGACAATAATAATACATGTAACTACAAAATAAAAGACCGATCTCGCCGTCTCTACTTCGAATGAGAAAGAGTTAGCCCGTAGTCTACTCTGCCAAAAAATTAACATGGAGACTTCACAGACCTTAGAAAACCTTATATATCGATATGTCGTGAAATTGCTTCGAAATCCAATTTCGAAATGTTATTTTAAGTTAACTTGCGGTGAATGTGAAATACATCCAGTTCAAACAAAGCGAAAAGTTAGCAGGCAGATAATTGTCCGCTCGAGATCCATAAGGAAGCCGGCTTGCAGCAATAGTTTAAAGACGAGAAGCTAATAGACTTAACCCAGTTAACTGCTCTTTATTACCGTGTATTTTTACCACTATTTCAAAGCTTCTCTTTCAAATCC
Organism: Myscelus amystis hages; assembly: GCA_018244895.1. Taxonomy (NCBI): domain Eukaryota; kingdom Metazoa; phylum Arthropoda; class Insecta; order Lepidoptera; family Hesperiidae; genus Myscelus; species Myscelus amystis. The sequence goes on along the minus strand of DWQT01000598.1, from coordinate 18,607 downwards.
AAGTTCTTCTTTGTTGTATTTATTACTAAGTGGTCTGCCTTGTTCTTTATTTGTCCGTATTTTTTCAGACAGTCGGAGGAGACTGGTTTTCAAAACAAACGTGGTATGTTATTATTTGAAAAACCAATTTTTTCTGCACCACCACTCTATCGTCAGTTTAAAAATAGCGCTATCCATAGTATAGTAAATGAATACGCCTTACAAGTCTACCCGTATCATGGAAGAAACTATTCTAGTACGTAGAGCTTGTGACGGTATTAAAATAGAAGTCCATTCCACCCTTTCCATGTTATTAAGGCGACCTTGAACGCTGCTACGACCGGTCTCCGGCCTATCACCGACACAGCTGACACGTTTCAACGCAATGTTCTAACTACAATATTTATTATCTCTCTCGTCGTATATAACTTACGGTCGGTTGAGCAATCGAGAATATTACTTTAATAAACAAAACTTAATATACTCCTCGCTTTACGATGAAAAGTAAACGCTATCGTACGTCAATTGAGAAAATGATCGTTACGTCTGGTACTACAACTATTAAACCTTTCGAATTTAAGAAAAAAAAATGAAACAATTGCTCACAATAAGCGTTGAGAAATAGAAAGTATGTTGTACTAGCAATACTCTACCATGCCATTATGATCGTAACTCGTTAAATATTCGCGTGTAATTGCGATTTTTGTAAACTCTTACATAATGTCTTCTTAAACGGCGCTTACAATGCATTCATTTAATTAAACGCGCCTCCTAAATTCGAGGAGACTATCAAGTTTAAAACGAAAACAATTATGTATGTATTCCTTCGGAAACGCGAGTTTCTGAGAAAGCCGCAAGACATTTATTCATATTGATAAGTTTCATTTAAAATGTAAAACGGTTTCCAACTTGCCTTTGACGTTTCACTCAAACCCTGCAGCTGGTTAAGCGCGCTATTTAAATCCACAAACACAAGCTTAGCACTACAAGGAATCACTTTATATTTCCAAACATAAAATGAGCTTAAATCACAACATTTCACAAATCACATTCAAATCGAACGTACGGTTGTTGACAATGGGAACGCGCGTAGAAGGGTTATTTGAGTCCACTTATTGCGCTTGTCAAAGCTCAGCACCAATTTTGGGATTGTTGTGGGTAAAGCGTACTTAATAGAAGCGAAATGCGCGCGCGCATCGAAGCGTGCTGGTTCGACGCGAGGAGGGCACAGACCTCGGCTCGCTAGTCCACGCCGGCGGCCGCGCCACGAGTACCGTTGCTCGAGAGTGGGAGCGAGGTCGCACTCGATGCAGGCTTTGACATTTCCAAGTTATTTCATTACTTCATTTCGATGTCATGACTCCTTTGTTATTGCACGCAATCTAATGCTCGCGATCCTTGAATTTCGGAACAATACCGTTCAAGTTTTTTTACGTCAAGTCAATGCAGTGATATCAAATATTGATAATGTGTATTCAGTTCATGTAATAGATTTTTTTATTTCAGAGTTTCAAATTCACTTAAAGCGAACTAAACGAGATAGTGGTAGGCTATTTATGTCTCTAAATGAATTTACCGTATTATGATTGTGATTTTATTGGTTCTAGTATTTTCATTAGCAACTAATGTGCGTATTCATATAACGAAAGGTTTCGTAGCTCGAACAAGAAAGTAAAAGCTACGTCTTCAAAAAGTTTCCCCACTAAATCTCTGAACAAGGAAGCCTATTTCGCAAAATAAGTATCACATATTGGAAAAGCTCGTCGCGCACAAAGGATAAAGGAAAATCAGCAGGAACTCATTGAAAATTCTTATTCGAATTGGCGAGAAAAATCAAAGGAACGGTGGCAATAAATTGGCTCATAACGAAATCGTACATACGCATGGGTGTCTGGTATAAAGTTAGCTGACACGCGAAGCAGAACTTGTCAAGGTTTCTTGTTCGTTTTGCGGGGCGCTTTTGCACGATGTTCCCACAAAGGTTCTCATTTAGACATTTCCGGAGCACTCATTACGGCATTCAATATTACACGCCACGCTTTATACGGCGTAGGATCTGACTTTATCATTACCTTTATTCGATTTTCTTTCAGCAATTAACAAGTTACTGACAACATCTTCTTTATCCTTACATAGTATAAAACAAAGTCGCTTTTTCTTCCTGTCCCTATGTATGCGATACGCTGTGGATTTTGATGCGGTTTTTTTTAATGGATAGAGTGGTTCAAGATGATGGTTTGTATGTATAATAACACCAATTATATAGTAGAGAAATACTGTTGTTTGTGAAATTTCTAATGTGATGTCGTAAACAATAATTTAATGCGCGCGAAGCCGTGTGCAAAAGTTAGTGTGTATTATGATTCAATTAAGATTTCAATTAGGTTTCTTTGCTTTATCAGAGATGTTTGGGGTAATATGGTCATATGCAAATTTTTGTATAAATAACTATTGGCGCTCAATACGTCTACTATGTATCTTGTGTTGTAAATAATGTTTTTTTTAAATTCAATTTTATTTTAACAGCAGATATTGATTTTCTTCATTTTAGTTTCAACATCGTCATATGATGTTATAATTTTTATGCTCGGGTTAGGTAATTTCTTACGATTTTGTACAAATCGTGTTAATTATCATTCAGAAATATTTTGCAATTAACGTGCGAGGCTAAGCGCTGCTTTTCTTAGTACCAAAAGATGCTTACTTCCCGATTATCGTTGACATGTTAAGCGTAATGTATTGAATTTGAATATCCGTCTTGTTATTCCTAATATTATTACTTACTATGATTGATATTTGATAATGGGGTCGACCGTGATAGTAATGGTCGTGAAATATTTATTATATTATTTGTACCTGTAAATGGAACTCTACCTGTCTGTCTATTAAACTCAATCACCTGGTTTTGTTGAAATTCGCAATGGAAGTAAGTTGAAATATCCTGGCCATTAGGAAATATTTTGTAAATTAACTCCTAGTAGAGTAAATAAAAATAAAAGGGTACCTCTTACCGATTTTTGAGAATTAAATCTGGCTTTGCGGCGAACGGAGCAACGGTAAAGAATTCGTTACGCATAATTGCATGGAAAACAAATTTAGTCTTGACCTGATTTTTATGACTAGTTTTGACTAATTTATAATTTTGACGTACAAATTACTTCACGTAAATCAAAGTCGAAGCATGTTATAATAATATTGACCCATTTTGGCTTTGGGTATTAGTTTATGTGAGATATAGATAATAGATGTTAATGTCTTGATAATTTTGGCGATTCCATGTATGAATATGGGTTGGTGATTCAATGCATTGTTTGAACAATTTTGAATGTTGTTATTTATAACTTATTTACCTTTAAGTATAAAACTACATAATTATAATTTTCCATGTAATATTTTAATTTTTTAATAAGGTAATTTTGTTGGTTATTCCTGAACTAAATCTGTTAAATAATGTTAAAGTTAAAAGATTTACAAATATCATTCGAATACTAGCTTACTGGCAGTTTAAGTTACGAGCGATTTGCCTGTTTGTATAATAAATACCAATTTGAAATTGTTTAACAGTTTTCAAATAGATTTTCACTTGATCAAGCCCAATAACCGAGCTCAAAACAAGTGAATATAGCGATAGAATGAACACAACAAAGTATGAAGAAAATCGGTCTTAATATCCTACCTTGTGGTATGCCTGGACGGTGTGATGTTCACATAGAAGGTACATATGATTAATGAAAGTGTTCTAGTATGAGTTTCTTAAAATGTAAATCAAAATGTATTAGCACTTAATCTGAAATGAATGATGGTCAGTTTTTGCGATATATCAACATTATTACGGCCGTGGGCGCTCCATTTATTGGCCAAGAGAATTATATCTCTTGTGGACGCCCCATAAATGTTGTCCGTGATGATATTCTCCAGATTCCTTTGACTGTGTAGTGTGATTGCAATAAAATAGCAGCAAAGATGTCCGATGATGTCATTTTTTGTTTTCGAAAATGTAATGTATAAGCTAGTTAAATGTTGTTGTTACCGTACTAGAGATGTCACTAGTCGATATTATGTCACTTCTATATACATGGTGTTTTGAATATCAATGTTTGAATTAAGACAACGAAGAAGATTTTTCCAGAATATTCGCCGATAATCACCATTTCATATTTACAGTCTAAACTGGCGCAAAGTAAAAAGCACAAATACTGAAATGCACAAAATTAAGGGTTTAAATAAATAACGACGGCATCATCTCATTACTGTATACATATGTAATATGAATACTCGTAATTAACAATTAAATTAGATTATGAAAACGGTATAAGCATAGCAATAAATCCTTAATCATAAAACGTTAACAACAATATGATCAATATAGGAGAATAATGACAGCTCTGTAGGAATACATGTAATAGGTCGTGTTATAATAATAATGCGACCGTTTGCGAAACAAAGCGTTTCGGGTGCAAAGGAACAGTTCCGGACGTTATTAGAGTACAAGAACGCGATGAATAGCGGATATAAAGTGGCATCAGCGTCGCCGCTCACCGTCCGAGCTGCACACGGGCATATTATGAATGTTTTAAAATAAAGATGAGTGAATTCTAAATATAATATTGTTAATATAGAAACGTATCGGCCATTCGGAACGCGTACGTGGGCTCGCCGACGGTTATTTCGGTTTGCGACCGAACCGCGAGCGGTGCTTGAATGTTATGACTGCCGTGCTTGTGGTAACAACCCGATGAGAACACCAAATTAGAGGGAAAAGAGTAGGAAATGTTATTCATTTACCACATTGTCTGCAGTGCAAACTGGAGCGCCTTGGTCTCTAGATCTACAGCCTCCTAGCAAGCGGTGGTTGAATGTTTTGACAGCCGTGCTTGTGGTTACACGCCGATCGGAACACCGAATCAAAGGGAACTGAGTAGGAAATGTTATTCATTTACCACATTCTCTGCAGTGCTAACTGGAGCGCCTTGGTCTCTAGATCTACAGCCTCCTAGCAGATAGCTGAGGATAATTATCTTGATGGTTTTGCTACTAAAGCAACAGATAATTATCGTTTGTGAAACTGAAAAAGGCTGATGAGAAAAAGATTATGGCATAAGCAATTTATTGGTTTTCACACTTAGCATTATTCAATGAGCGTTAAAGAAACTCATTACTTGTTGTATTTAAGTAGCCAGATTTTATTTGTTACATGTCTTTACATGTGAATTCTTTGATGCTGACACTTAAACTTCTAAAAGTTACGTTTTTCCTAGCTTTATATCCTACACATTACGCAGCATAATGTCTATGGATGCTATATCTTTCCACCTTATTTTGATTCTGCCTCTGGATCTATGAACTTGTATAAGAAGATGTTCCTGTTTATTCAATTTTAACTAAGATTAGTCTTGTTACGAAAGAAATCATTAGTTGTCACAAGACCGATTAAAACAGATGTGTGTACATTTGCCAAGATTTTCTTTGTAGATTCAAGATTTAATAATTCTTTCTGAACGCGTCGATAACTATCAGCGTTATTAGCATTTTCTGTTCGAGTCTCTAGCATTATGATTTCTGTAGTATGGTATCGAAACTTATCTCCTTTTTTGAGTACCGCTCTAGCTGCTCAAGATTGGCTATCAGTTGGAGAGGTTGCAATGATTAAACACTTATTACCTTTAATATGTAAAGGCTCGCCTTGCCTTGAATATGTAAAATTAGCAGAAACTCGTCCAAACAGTTCCCCCATTCCGTTGTTTCGACGCGACAGACGCGGAAGATGTTATCTGCCTATCGTCACTTGAACGTTAAAGTATTTAGTCTGGGAACCCCCGGTTCCAAGAAAGCCCGACTCATTGAGAATTTGTCCGTAAACTGTGTCAACATGAAAGAAATGAGGACACCATATTTTGTACGCTTAATTGAGAGCACTGTGAACTATTTTCCATACAAAAACCGATGTGGGTTTCGTTTGGAAAAGAAAAATTTAATTTATGTAAAAAAAAAATTAAAATATTTTTTTTTGCAAACAATACTGCAACCAAATTATTATAAAACTTTCAATTTCAAAGAATAACTAAACAAGTTTTCATGAAATACGGGTATTCTTAATGATAAATGTCTTATTGACCACAAAGAAAATTAACATCACTTTTACTCTCAAAGAATTACTAATAACAATAATAATCTGGTTATATTGACTTTTGATTGAACTTGTTACAGTTAATTATCGGAACGATTTTTTCACCGCCTGTGTTCAAAATCTCTTCTTTATTAGTTTCCTGCTGAATCGGGTCTCCCCTCATAATAAGTTTTAGGCCATAGTGTACCAGGCTACCTAAGTGTGAGTTGGTAGACTTCTCAGACCTCAGAAATTACATACAAGTACTTCAATGGTACATATTATTTAAAATAGACAGATCCCTATCCAGCTTATACAACCCTGTTTCTGGCACGTTCAAAGAATGCGAACGTTGCATAAAATTGACAGGTTGAAACAGGCCAGTTCAGCGATCGCGTCAATCGCCACCGCCGCTTTCTGTGCTTCCTCCATCGCCTCGATTTAGAACTGTCTCCAAGAATAGGGACATTGACCTCTTGTTTGACTACAACGACTTGGCCGTCTCCCCAATTATCGGTATAAAGAACATCGTTAGGATCCAGTCCACTATTATTATCTGCGATAATTGAAATCGCAAATGATATTGTAAGATAATTTTCAACATTGGTAGCATTTGAAGTGGATATTTAACAGATTTTCTTCATAACAGCCATATTACTAAGTATCGCTGACTGTTGTGTTAGTTAGATCATTTCGTGCGATATTATTGAAAAAGTTAATAATGACAATTTGCACAGAATTTCCAGGTATTTCTATTTATGTTTTAAATTATTCCGAACTCCTAATGAATTCCATAGGGTTTCGCGAGCACTGAATCAATCAGCCGCGAGTGTACCTTGACATCACAATGTACGATATCAAGTCTAAACGCCGTAAAAAGGACAAGCGCCAACGGCCCAGACCTTTTCGCATTATCTATGCCAGTTTACAGATAATAAATTACACGTCAGAGATTGAAATTGTCCGTTCACGTTATCCATTCGATGTACTCCGGGACTCCGGTCTTAATATCGTTATTTTAAAAGCATTTTCTTCGTGGCGCAGATCATTTGAAATTCAAATGTCTGCCCGCAGCCGATGTTTTTTAACTCGGGCCTCTTTTGATATATGACTAACGTTCTCAAAGGGACTGTATGGTTTTTACGATTTTGTTGCAATATCTTGTTATTATAAGCCTTTTTATTCCTTGACTTAACAAAGCGATTTAAAAATGCTGAATTTTTAGAATATACGCTACATGTAAAAGTTGTTATGTTATATGGATACGTTATGATACATGTAAAAGTTGTTATGTTACATGTGAACGTTATTATGCTACATGTAAATGTTACGCTACATGTAAAAGTTGTTATGTTACATGTGAACGTTATCACGCTACAAGTAAACGTTACGCTACATGTAAAAGTTGTTATGTTACATGTGAACGTTATTACGCTACATGTAAAAGTTGTTATGTTACATGTGAACGTTATTATGCTACATGTAAACGTTACGCTACATGTAAAAGTTGTTATGTTACATGTGAACATTATTATGCTACATATAAACGTTACGCTACATGTAAAAGTTGTTATGTTACATGTGAACGTTATTATGCTACATGTAAACGTTACGCTACATGTAAACGTTACGCTACAAATAAAAGTTGGTATGTTACATGTAAACTTTGTTTTGTTACATGTAAACATTCTTATGTTACATGTAAATGTTGTGTTCCATGTACACGTTGTTATGTTAATCGTAAAATCGTTTCGAACGCGTGCATTCGTGATGCGGGCTCGGTTCGCGGGCACGCTCCTCGTATTTATTGCACTCGGAGGTCTAATGGGAGATCTCACAGTGTACGACTATAAACAAGGTCTATAACTGCGACCACATACATCTTATACCGAGTACATTTCGCTTTGAGTGCGTTTTTTATTGCTCACTTTGTGGACATTTTATTGAAACAAATATTATATTACAACTTTTTTCTTTAATCATACATACATAACCATCACGCCAGGTCGCTATCGGGGTAGGCAGGGTGCTCTGAATACCAAATATCTCTATCATTACAATTTTCATCGACATCCACCACTCCACTCCACCACTCTTTAATCATACGTCCTCAAATTAGTTGATGTATTGACTAACAATCAAACGTTTCGGAAATCTGATGTTTACATATATACATAGTTTCTGTGTATAATGATATTTGCAACTAGAAGGCAATAACAAAATAGTTAATTAATGAAAATTACAATGTAATTTGCATTTTATTTATGAAATAATTTTGGACTGGTCTTTTGCTCGAATGGTTAGTGACCGACTGCAACACCGGAGGTCGTGGATTCGATTCCCAGAACAAACAATTGTATTATTATCACATGTCTTTGTTCTGGGTATGGGTGTAATAAAAATATCTAATCTATTATTTGCAGGCTTACGACAACACACAATAAAAATAAAACAACACACAAAAAAATATCCACAAAAGTTGGAATATCTATTGAAATCGTCTAGATCGGTCTAGAACTTTAAACAAATTCAAACGTTCAGTAACTGTAACCTCGTCATCATGGTTAGCTAACATACGAATACGCGCAACACAGTGTTGCCTAGGGCGCCTAGCTCGCACAATGACTGGTCGGGTTTCAAATGGCGGCCTGTCCAACCGGTTCGGTCGTAGCCAGATATTAGGTTAGAGCCTGTACACAGCGACAATAGAGATGCGTTTGTGAAAGTGCCTAGCGCATAGCACGAAAACTCGAAAACCACTATTCCCTTCTACCTGCGCTGTTGTACCATATATGTAGAAGATTATACCATCACGCCAGGTCAAGAAAGCAAATGGCTTTCTCTATCCTTACATTACTCTCTTCCTACATACATTTCACTTTCGGAGACTTGACTCCCCTATCAGCCGGTGTCTAGCATATTTGAGGAAAGTCCTGATCTTGCTCGACATCTACGTTCATTACATACGTAACCATCACGCCAGGTCCCTAACTGGGTGGGCAGGGCGCACCGAGTGTCAAATATCTCCGTCCTCACAAACTTGTCGTGCTTCATCCACATCTTTCCTCATTCATTATTCCTTTTTGCTTGAAATGATCATGCAGTTCTGGTAACCATGCGTCCTACTGACAGTACAGCAAGTACCTACGTGTGCACAGTCTCTTACCGTGACCCCGCGTGGGCGGAGCTAGAGTATTTATGGCTTGCGATAAATTTGCCTTTATAGCGACCAGCTTTGTGGTCCAACTTTCCAACAGTTCAAACTCTGTTCATTGAGCTATGTATACTTGTGTATACGTTTAATACGACTGAACTGGACTCGTGGTCGAGTGGTTAGAGACCCTGACTGATGTCGAACCAGAGGTCGTAGGTTCGATTCCCACCCAGGACAAATTTTGTGTGATGAGCACATTTGTTTCTTCTGTCTGGATGTAATAAAAATATCTATATAAGTGGTTATCAGTCAGTGTATATATTTGTCGTTTATCAGCTGTCCGGTTACCGTAACACTGGTATTAAATTGCCTAATTTGGAATCAGATAGCCGTGTGTGGAATTTTCCGAAGATGTTGTTATTAATAACTTTCGCTTTATTGCTTTTTAAATGATTAAAAGCAGTCTATAAATTTGAATGCCTTCTGTATGTATCCTATTTATAATTTCGTATATGTGATGTCAAATAAACAGTTATTGTATAGTATTGTATAAAGGAAATATTTGCTTAACAGTGGTAGTCGGTGTATATATAAGATTTTTATCGATTTCTTAGTGTCGTATTTAAATTAGGCTGTGTCATATGAGACAATTTGAATTTGAGAAACCGAATTTCAAATTCTATTTGTTTTATTATTACACAAGCTGGCCCGGCAAACTTTATGTCGCCAAAATAAATTCTCTTTATTCCCGTGTAAATCCCGATCCCTCGGGAACTCCGAGATAAAAAGTAGCCTATGTGTTATGTCTTTGTCTTTGGGTTTTCAGCTACCTACATACCAAATTTCATGGTAATCGGTTTAGTAGTATTTGTGTGAAAGAGTAACAATGATCCATACTCACTAACTTTCGCATTTATTATATTAATGAGATTATTAAAGGTACCTTCATGTCAACTTAGAATACTTACTTTGCGTACAATCGGTATTTCAAAAGAAATACTTTCAATAAAAAGAAATATATCATGTTCTTTATTACCAGTACTTTAGTGTGCATTCCCCTATCGCGTGTTCCCAAGTCGTACAGTAAAAGGGGCGGGAACACGAAAATACGGGAGCTCCGACCTAATTCCTGATTCTAATGGTAAATATGATTTTTATGATATGAATCAGTGATGAGCGTATATTCTTGCATCGACCGGTGTATTGATCAAACTGGCAGTGATGAAAACGATGTATAATATTTATGCTTTTACTAGTGCTGATACTGATGTATTTTCAGGCAGGGATGTCGCAAGGGATTTGACGTCAGTAACATTTTCAAGTAAGATCTGGAAACTTGGAACTATGGACGGTACTGTTTATTTAATATCATGTGTTTTATTTATCCCTTTGAAAGGTACATCGTCACTACTACCTTTATTGGTTATTTTGGAGACGGGTCCCTCAGACAGTATTAAGGCTATAGAAAATAGAAGCTAGATCAAGCTAGATTTTGCGGCCTTCAAAATCCATACAGATCTTAATCGAATAAGATACCTAGCTTTCTATTATATTTTATGGTATATGATATTCTTACTGTTGCGGATATTTGTAAGGATTAAAATTTTGGACTTCTGACCGCTGAAATATAAGGGTAAACTACTTCGCTATCAACGCTTTGATTCTGTTGCTTTGAAATATTCACAGACGAAAATGGGAAAATTGGGTTAAATAAATGTTTGTTAAAAAAAAACATACAAAGATTCAACTTCAACAATTACAAGTGATATGGAACAAATTTTCCAAATCAATATACAATATTAAACAACTTTAATAGATCGCGGAATGTATTACGTTTAGTAAGAGAGAGCTTGGCAAAAGCTCCGGTCATTGACCTTGCGTATATTAAAGCTCGGGTATTCGTTCGCTACGACAGCGCTAGACTTTGAACTTACTCGTACGAATGCGATTTTGATTTTAGTACTAGTATCGAAACAGTGATAGCGTATTGGTTTAAATTTTAGTCTGGGGGTTTGAATTCAAATTCTGGCACGCTTCTCTGATTTTTAAAGTTGGTTATGTAACTGATTTAAATATCACTACATATCTTAGAGTATATTATAAAATACATATATAATGTAAATCCCGTTCCCGTGCGAATTTCGGGATAGAAAGCCCATATGTCACCCTATAACATCCTTCCAGTGAGAGCCCCATTAAAATCGGTTCAGCTGTTTCCGAAATTAAGCCGGACAAACACACAAGAATTAAAAAAAAAAAGATAAATGAATCCTAAAAGGAATAATTGTATCAAGTCCACTGCCTTACAAGTAGAAGTACATTATATAAATATTTATAGTTACGCCTGTTACGCTGATGTCATGCCTCGCGCTTATCGTTGCTCGACCGATAAGGCATCTCGTATACGTTTAACCGTTTCTATAATTGTGTTATTTACTAGCTTCTGTCCGCGTGTAGTTATAACCCTCCTCTTGAATCACTCTATCTATTAAAAAAGACCGCATCAAAATCCGTTGCGTAGTTTTAAAGATCTACGCATACATAGGAACAGGAAGCGGAAAGCGACTTTGTTTTATACTATGTAAAGATAACACATTTAGCAGTTACAGCTTACCTACTTTGAAATTCAGCATACGGTTACCTTTCAGTGTAAGACCTAAAAAATAAGCAATTTTATTGTATTTGAAATTCTTTAAAATGTTCATAAAAATGCACTTAATTTGTTATCATACAGTAGAATGTGGAAGCGCCTTTATTCCTAAAAGACTTTCTAGCTGTCGTGCGTGAAGCAGAAATGACAGAACAATACAAATGTTTAGTCTGAATTGACTGGTTCGAAATGATCGTTATATTTACGCTCCATAAGTGGGAGTAGTGTGCTTAAATTTACCGTTCCTGTACCGATAACTTAAGCGTAATGGCCTGGTTAAGATGTACTAGAGCTATACCTATAGCAATAATAACATAGTAAAGAGGCCGAAATAGAGGTAGCTTAATACTTTGTATTCTAGCGTCACACTCTATGGATCTGTACCTTGTATACTTAATTAAAAAATGTAGTGTGTTTGATAAAAAAATGTACAATTAAAAAATACGGTTAAAATACGTGACTTCGGAACAGTCTGTGACCTGTTTTTTTTTGAAATATTTGTTCTATAAGGTTTTAAGTTTTAAGTACTTAATCAACCACACAAGCCAAGAGCGTATTAGCAGACTTTACCTCAGGGGATAATATGGCGAATTACATTGTGCCGGCTTCATCGCTATGTTTTCCGTTAGAGTACCTAAGTGATATTTAATTTTCAATTTATAAACCGCAGGCAATTTGCATTGTTGGAGTTGGGTGCCCGATTTTTAGCCCAGATCCCAACAGTGGGAGACTGTTATACAAACAGCACTGCAGAGCCGTGGAGTTGATAGAAATATTTATATGGCGCAAATTATTTTAAAAACACTACTCATTCGAATTAAATTCAATCAACGATCGAGCCATATGTTAAGACGCTATCAATTTATTAATGACATTATATAATAGATGATGATAATAACAAGCGATAAACATTGAGATAGTCAAGATTGTATCGCATTTTTAGTGGGGAAAAGTTAGATACTCGTACTCAGGGAGAAATAAAAATAACATACGATAAGCATTTATTGGGTTATTACGAGAACTAACGCATATTTGTTAGTTAATTGTTTACATTCTTATTGATATTGATTGATTGGAAAACCTGATTGAACATTGGGTTGTGGGTTCGATACCTACTCTAAACAAATCGTGTGATGTATATAAATATACCTCCAGTAACTCTTCCCGTTTTTATGATTTCTAAAATGTATGTAATGTATGTATGTAATTATATACCTACATATAATTTATCAGCTGTTTACCACCATACAAATTTGTATATAATAATAAATATGTACATAAGTGTAGATATTTATGTTGGTCTGTGAATCTAGCCCAGAACTGCAATTGCATTCGCATCCGCCGCAGTTGATTCTCGAGCGTCGCGAAACAGGTTGTCTGGTTGACCTGTAAAATGTAACAGGTTGCATTGTGCCCGGGCGCGCGGTGTGACCGGCGGCGCCCTGCCCGCAGCCGCGCCGGTGTTGGCACACGCCACGCTTCACGGAAATACAATGCCCACCAGTACTTCATCTCCAATACGATGCGATCTACAAACGATGTACTAGCAGTGCGAAATGCAAGCTACAACGCTACTAAGAAACACGTTAAGAAACGCTGCTAAATTCTAGTATCCTTAAGGAGGACAAATTCTTAACGCTGCCAGTTGACGCTCAAGGTCCTGTTGACCTTGATCTCGGCTCCAAACGCAGCCACGCGACCACTAAGTCAGCGGGATGGGCGAAAATTGAAGAAGGGCGCTTCCAAAGTTTGAGTGAAAATGCACGGGGCGCCGTCGTCTGGGCGACGTCTAGCCGCACGTGGGGACCGCGCATGCCCCTCGCGGGCCCGCGGCAGCCTCGCGCGCGAGCCTCCCGCCCGCAGTATCGAGCGAGCCTCCGCACGGGGAGGTCATGTCGCTATGTCGGACGAGCGCGACACACCGTCGCAGAGCGGTCTCCGCGACCGCGTCAGCTTCTTCGAAAAAGTATGGACCGGCCGCCGCAGCGGCGACCGCGTCGACGCCAGCGCGGACGTCGGCGACATAGAGCGCCGGATCGAGCAGCGCAAGCGGCGCCCCGACTCGCCCAAGATCGAAGTCAAACTCAAACAGACCAGGGACACGCAGTCCCCGAGCAGGAGCTACGAAACGACATTCCCGAGCCTGAAGCTGAGGCACGTGGAGCCGGCCCACGAGACGGAGACGGTCGAGCGGCAGGTCGAAGAGGGCGATCTCGCCGCCGGCGTCCGTTTCGTCAAATTCGAACGGGTGACCGTGAAGAAGACGGTCAGACACTCGGAAGAGTCCCACGACAGACCGGACTCTCCTCAGAACGAATGGTACACGGAGTACAAGCAGCAGACGCTGCACACGGCGCCTAGGAAGGACTATGTGCGCAGCAAATCCGAGTATGACTCGCACATCGCCGAAATACGAGGTGAGCGGTTATAGTCTTTTTTGCCAGGTCGGGATTTTGAAATTTTTTAATGAAAAACCGGGATTCTTTGGTCTAAAGCCGGGCGTAGTAAAAAAACGTATACCATCAGAATAATTATTTGTTTATTTCAGTTCTAAGTTACGTTTACGTGACAATTTATAGCAAAAATATCCATAGAAATTTACTATGACATTTCAAGTTCGAGTTATCCCCGAAATCGGGACCTAGCCTGTCCCGCGCGAGACATAATTTTGATTTAAAACTCGGGACGTCTGGAAACGTTGACACTAATCCAATTCGTTTGTTTTAATTGTAAATACATTACCTAAACTATACTCATTCATTATGTTGAACAAACAGAATTTCAGTGTAGTAAGCAAATTGTCCAGTAAAAAAATGTGTAACTAAAGTGTCTGAATGTGATATTCGGCAATAAAAACAAACTACTCTTGCTATTAGTTACCAGTTTTTAGTTATTTCGATATACATGTATGGCGTTAGATATAATTACGGTGTAATTCTACCCAATAAGAAGCTGACTTAATCTGTTATTCGATATTCGGTAATAGAGTTAAATTCGTTATTATTAGCGGTTTTTTAAATGTTTAGATTGAGAAGCAAACATCTCCTGTTTCACTCTCATCTAGTATATAGTATCTGTGTGTGTGTATGTTTAAGAAAGTTTTTGAATGACTATTTTCTGTTTTGTTTTACGTTTTCTTTAGTTCAATATCATCTCGAATACTTACGAAATGGCGTTTTGTAAGGCTTCAATGATTGACACCCAAGTCACCCAACCGAAGGACATATATTATTGGTACAATGTAATATTAGTCAATAAGAATTACACATATTAATAAATAAGTGTCAATGTTTAACACAAAGTGCCTATTGAAACTATTACAAAATATCCAATTTTTTCTTCCTACAACATTTTTTCGGATGCTTCATATAAGGAAATGGATTTCAAAACTTTTTTGTGTTTTCAATGGGATTAGATGCTGATAACACCTAGTGCATTAATGTGTATTATCTTTACATAGTATAAAACAAAGTCGCTATCCCTTCCTGTCCCTATATGCGTTGATCTTTAAAACTACGCAGCGGATTTCGATGCGAATTTTTTTAATAGATAGAGTGATTCAAAAGCAAGGTTTACATGCTCGCTTTGGCTCGCGGTTTCGCATGCGTTGAAATTCGGATTCTTAATGAATTTAGATATTCCAAAGATAGCAGGATATTTTCACGGTACACGAAAAGGGGAATTGTTTTACTCAGAAATTATCGCGCGCGAAGCCGCGGCAAAAGCTAGTAAATACATATACCTAATGTAGGTACAGGGCATCAAGGATATTTGGGTGTTATCATTTTTATTATGCCTCAATGCCGTAAATAAATATAATTGCAACGCGATTTTCCTTCATCGGTGTTTGGACGCGAGTTTGAAGAGGTCTGAAACCGGTTTGAACCGGTGCGCGTTTATGCAATGCAATAAAATCTTAATACGTACTTCACGATGAGTTAGTAACATTTTTTATTCAAATTTTAATACAATTTGTATTAGCATGCTTTGCATATAACAACATAATTAGTAATACGACTTTAGTATTCTATCCGGATTTAATTTATATGGAATTGTTACGGATGGATTTAGTCATCAAAACATTAAAATGATTATGCACAAATAATTTTCGCTGCTTATAATCGCGTTTAATTCGTTTGTCAAATGATTAAAAGTCTGTGGTTGAGAAATAAAATGCCAGAGGCAACGATAATAGAAGTTAAATTTATGTTGAATTAAAATACGTTATTGTATACCTAGATTCTTTCAGTTTCGTTAATTGGCCTAGTCTTATAATGTTAATAATTGGCAAAATTACTCGGAATGACCTTGGATATTGGAAACCCTGATGGTTCAGTGGGTACGATGATTCAGATGCTGCTATCACCTTCCATGTTTATCTTGTTAAAGGATCCGGGTTCGATTCTTTACTTCGAATTTATTCAAATTATACATTCGATTGCCTATTTTAGGTTTTTTATGTGGAAATAACAATAATTATTATGATTTATTGACCATAATGATACATACAATTTACAAAGGCCTCGAAACTATAATATAATAGAAAAACCGTGGTCGAAGAGTCGATCCTATTCTAAAAAGGCGTTGCGCTATTTTTCATTAGGTACCTATAGTCCTTTTCATATTTCCTCTATATATACATATACATGCAAATTATTAATCCCATTTACCATAATAGTGAGAGACTTAGCACTCTCTCTCTCTCCCCGCCCCTCTCTCTCCCAGGTTTTAGGCTCTGGATCTCCCTTCTTTTTGGGTACATTTCCAGTTTTATCGAAGTACGTAAACCCACGTCTACATTCTACTTTACCATTGTAAATTAGTTGATGTAACAAGGAGTAAATTAGGCTACTCTTATTTTAAAATTTTGACAATCACTTTTTGTATAATACAAACGCGGGTGAAGCCGCGGGCACCGCTAGTAAGATTTATACGAGTAAATAGATTCTCGCTTCAGGCTTTTAAAGCGCGTCACATTTAATTTTCATCCACTGATTGTTCAAATTAAAAAGCATAAAACGTAACCGTTGGTTAACTTTTAATTACAGTCATTGAGATAGATCGCCGTTCATGTAAACGACTTGTTAACTTATAATTTAGCACTGTCATGCCGTTGCCAATCAAATGCAGTGGAGTGCAATTAATGCAATAAATTGCAGTAATTATATGTTCTGTTAACAATGCTCTTGTTAGCCGTAAACTCTTTCATGTCAAGTGTCATCGCGAATTTGTTAATAAATGCAAATAAAGATTACAATCTTGTAATGTTTTAGAACGAAATGTGCACAAATGTTTACTGGGTGCGAATCCTATTATTGCAGTCCTATTACTACAGTCCTATCACCACAGTGCTATTACTAGAGTCCTATTACTAGAGTCCTATTACTGCAGTCCTATCACTACAGTCCTATCACTACAGTTCTAACACTACAGTGCTATTACTAGTGTCCTATTACTACACTCCTGTTACTACAGTCCTATTCGAAGGTAATTGCAGGTCAGGTCCACGGTCGTCAGAGGCCGCTTGTGGGCTGCTGCCCACTCTTTACTCTTTGCACCTAAAAAATGTCCACCTTTTCTCTGTCTAATGATATACAATGTTAAGTACATTTGAGTTCAATATGACGATGAATGCTTATCTCTCCTTAAATACATTACCCACTTTAGCTATCTCATTTCTTTACCGCGCCCAAAGAAGCTATTTTTAACGCTAATGGTCCACCATTGTTATAACTGATTAGTTTTGTTTCGTTTAGATTCCTTTAATGCGTCATCCGTTACGAATTGTTATTCATAGCTGGCTTGTTGGTGCAGTAGATAGTGCCGTAGAGTGCAGTAGAGTTAGCGGGTTCGATACCCACCATAGACAAATATTTGCGTGACGAGTATATTTGTCCTGTCTCACTGTGAACGTATGTATTTCTTTATATATGTATCTTTGTCAACTCAGTTCTCCGGTTACCATAGAACGGGGTGGCCGTGTGAGCAGTTGTCTCAGTATATTGCACTATTAAATACATATGTGAGAATTTTAGAAAACTTCCATAGCGTGATTCGGGAAATACTAGTAGCGCCATCGCTTGTTTGCTAATGGAAGACGAAATACATGTAAGATCGCTCTCAATTGGGTAATTAAATGCATTTATTACTGCACTGATAGCGAGTTATGTAACCGTTGAACTATGAGCAGTGATAGGGAATATTATGCAAAAAAATACTCAGATAAACCTCATACGTGCGCGGGACTATGTACTAAGATTTCAGCGTTATTCGAAGACGCTAAGGTCCGATTTCCTATGAGGCGATCGCTTTGGGCGCAAGATAGGTCGCAGTTTTTTTATCTTATCGCATACCAGTGTTCCTCTGTTGGCGTAATTATAAATATTGGCGAGTGTAAATTACCTCATCGCTAATTATAAAATGACAATCTCAGTCTCTCCGAATATATTTTTATTATGATCCATTAGACACTGGATGCGTCTTTAACATAATAATATTGTCTAAATTCTTTTCGCAACTCATTTTTAATCTTATTAAGATTTTGTGGAGAAATTTGGCTTGCGAATAGAAAATGCGTTAATTATTTTTCATTTCAATTTTTCAGGCAGATTTTAATAGTTTTTAGTATAAGTAATACTTTAAACTACACTCGAGAGCAAAAAAATCGCACACTACGACAATTTTCATTTCAGGGTCAATTTTTTTCTAAATGGCGCTT
>DWQT01000597.1:0-21241 GCA_018244895.1 Myscelus amystis hages | reverse complement strand
GGTACTTACATAATATGTATGTACCGGTTCGATCAGCGAATAAAGAAATTTTAGACCGCGAATATGGGACTTGAGTCGCATTTTTTTTATCCGCGAATAATGAAAGCGCGAATAAGGAGCTTCTACTGTATAAAAAGCCTCGATTGCTTGTGAAATAACTCCTATTAATTATACCTACATGAATATTACCTCGAAAGTCCTAATTATGTAGTATCTAATAATTGCACACATGAATATCCGATTCACAATATGGGTATTAAATGCCTTTGTCTTCATTACCAGACATAATATGTATAAATATAAAACGTTTTATTACAAGCAGACACAGAACTAACAAATGTGGTCATCACAAAAATGTTGTTCCTTGGTGGGACTCGAACCTACGACCTCCGGTTATGTCAGTTAGGATATCTAACTTCTCAACCACGAGGTCAGTCAAGTAAATAGTCTTTTCGCAATTATTTTATTCCATTTTTAGCTGCATTATATGATTTAAGTATACCTGAGCATTCTGGTGGGTCTGGGCCGCTCGGACTGTGTGCTAAATGCGCTGGAGGTGACTGAAGCCACCGATTCAAGGTCAGAGTCGGCAGCGGTGGCGTCGGGCGAGAGGCGGCGGCGCGGCGCCCAGCTGCCTCCCCGGGCCGCCAACTCCGAGTCCGATAGACCCGCGTAATGCCTCTCCCAACCTGGTACCCATTTTATAATTATACAATACGCCAATAACGTGTACTTTTAACATCTGAAGCAAGGGCAAGATGATATGATAATAATCATATACATACGTGTATACTAGAGGGCGCTATTTCAGTGGTCAAGCGTAGCAACTCATCTGTAACCGACTTCGGATAGATAGGCCACTAACGAATACTAACTGCACTTATACTAATAAGCACTAACTGGACTAATATCACTGACAGTACCGTTCCTGAAGCCTTTATACTAATGAATACTCGCCAACTAATTCTTATTAACACTCATTACTAAATAAACTCATATGAACAGCCTCATTCCTAGTGCCCTATTGGCTTTAGTGTTTACCTACTCGTATTTTATTGTATAATATGACATTCGCGGAATGTATCGGTTAAACCCTGTAACTACCAGTCAGCTTTAAAAAGTCGTTTTGAATTTCATAGGCCATTTAATGAGGAAATTTTTGTGCTTCATACAATCCAATTCTAACGTATTATATGTATGTATGAACCACTTGACTTTCTTACTCCCGACCATCATTCTCTACCTCCTCAATCCCAAATAAAGGCATTCAACAATCCAAATTCGATATTCGAATTTGTTCGGTAAATTATCGGTATCGGCCGTGAGTTAATAAGGTATAATGATAAGGCATAACGTTCTCTTTTTATTATCTTAATATTCCAATTCTCCAAGAAGACAGTGAGTCAGAAATTTGACATAACGGTTATATCTAGGTATTCTTGATTTGGAGAAGTGATTTGTAATGAGGTCGCTTTACAAAAACGCGAAGATGTTACTAATTGGAGAGGTGCTTCAGTAAGAAGTGCCACAGAGTTAAAGTATGCCTACGTAAATGAAATTTAGTCGGGCTTATTGCGAACACATTTTAATTTCATCGTTCTGGAAAAGGTATGCAAATATCTTACGAGTACAAAGTTGTGTAAAAGTTTCGTTTTATTAAACATTTTGCTAATTTTTTCTACGCATAAGGCATGTAATAAACAAATAGTAAAGCTGACGTGTCTATATTTTTTTGTAAGTTGCAACCTAAAGTGCCTTCATTATTATTATATTCCTCTACAGCAATTATATTTTACGAATCACAATTTTTTGTCAGTTTTGTAATAATCTTGTTAATAAAAATCCAATATCAGATTGCAAATTACAGATCTTGTGCCCTTAATACTAACACTAATGAAGCTAGCAAGGACCTCTGGCTCTAACGACATTGGTTTCTGGATCTTTGGTTTCGAGGGCAAAAACAAAGCATTGTACAGGTACTGCGGAGGCGAATCAGCTACAGCCTGTGAGATGGGTATTTTGTTCCCGTGTCAGTATCATTTCATAGTAGTGATTTGCAACTATTCATATTAAATGTTGCTTTTAATTTACCTTTAAATCTATTTCTATTAATAATCATAAGCGTACTAACATCGTTTATTAGTCTCTTCTTGTGGATAATTATGCAATCACAGAAGTAGACCTTGTCTGAATTAAAAAAAATATGGATACATAAATTATTCATCGATTACTAGCAGAATTCGACTACTGCAGTAGTTCAAGGACACTATTTCAGTGCGAAGATATAATATCACAACACATTTACACAACGCTAAGGAAGACTACATATTTTATGTGACTCTGTTCTTGCTTGAAAAACTTTGCTAAAAAGTTAATAATAATATAAATAAAACATACATAAATGTATGAAAAAATCGCAATCTAATGCCACACAAGTGCAAAACAATCTTTTCGCCATATTTTAAATGTATTTGCCCTTTATTGCAGCTTTCAGCCGCTTGTTGCGCAAAATGTATCGATAATATATTTCCTTTTTTCCCCGCTTTCCGTATTAAATTCCTCCGGGCCGAATCACAAGGGAAGGACCGGATCGGGCTCACAGTATATTTCTACAGTATGCGGGGATAGAATTAACCGCGCAAATCACTACATTGAAAGGATTGTAGGTATCGATGTTTCTGAGTTGGTTGCTAGTGAAGGTGGGTGTATAGACCTTGCGGCGTGCTGCGGTAGGTGAGTGTGGCGCCAATGTGATGCGGGCCGATCCACTTACGTTCCTCGAGGTCCGCCGACACCTGCGCGCGCACCGCCCGCTGACTACTCTGTTGACCACACGGGGACGCTTAGCGATACCTTGCAATTTCGAAACTAGTTCGGATATTTAAAAAAAACTGTTTCATCTTGTAACGGCATTTTTGGTACGACGGCCTCGCTTGAGTTCATAATGAAAAATAGTTCATAATATGTTTTTTATTATAAAATTTACCAACCAATGTGTGAAACTAGATAAAGAGTCTATAGTTATAAATGACTCTTTAAAAGCTAGGTAGGCTATTGTACTTTATGATCAGTTAGCTACTAATAAATCTTTTTTCTAATTGCATAGTAAAGTATGTATATGATCACATTCACGCCACGTCACTTGACATTCGATCTGTAAAGGTCAAAGGAAATGTGAAATAGTGCAATGGCAGAACGGACGCGTTACCTGGTGGGGTATTTGTGGGAGCTGTCTCTTTTTGGGGCTGGTGGTGGGCGTGGCGGTGGCGGAGCGCGACTGGAAGCGCGGCGCGTACGCGTGCGTCGGCAGCCGCGCGCCCTCGCCGCCGCGCTCCTCGCACACTGGCAGCGTACACACTTCCGGTAAACTTACACACGACCCATCCGCATACCTACTTTGGTTCTACCATTGCTGCCGCACGAGTCCGACTCGCGCGCGGACCGACAATCGTCCGATACCGAGTCAACACGGCTAGAATTATAACAGTAGATAAATCGAGTAGCGTGAGTAGTGAACGGTAAAATTGAACGTATCCGTTGCGATGTCTTAAAATATAAACACTTACGGCGAGGCCTCGGAGACAGAACTTAGATAACAGATTTGAAAGGTCATGCAATCATAAAAAACTGTGATATCAACGATAAAGATCAGTGCGACGCGACCACGACTGGAACTAGAGAAATCTCGTGGGCGCGCCGCACGATTGTAAGTAAAGTGAAGAGCGTGCTCGTTTCGGGTGGAGGGGGACGAGGTTAGCGGAAGATGCGTGAAATAAAAATCAAGGAGGAAGTCATAACAGTAAGTGGCAGTAAAGTGGTGATGAGCGCCGCGGCGAGAAACGTGCGTGTCTCGGCGAGTGTTCCGTGCGGGGTCCTCCACGGACAGACGGAAAACTTGATGACATGAACTGGTACACATATTGTTGTAACGCTATGTATACGGCACTCTTATTAAGGATTGTTTTTTAACTGTCTGACGGCAAACTATATGAAGAAAGGCATGTTGCAGAAATAATAAGAGCGATTTTTTTTTTTTTTAAATAATAGACTTGCGAAGTGACGCCATCGTTGAAACTCACCGATAACATCTGCGACCGGTCGACAACATCGACGAGTAATACGACAGTTAGGCAAAAAAACATCATTAATAAGAGTTCCCTTAAGAACGGCACAAATGAGAAACAAGTAGAATCAGTTCATAACGGGCGATTTGCGTTTTACAGCTACAAAATTACGTATAAACTGCATTGCGACCGTTAGCGATAACCTATGAAACCGGTAGCTATCGTAAGTAAATCGAAGTGCCCCGGATCGCAACATAGTTTATAGTTAATCGGCACCGGATCGCAGCTTCCAAACGAGATACAATCGAATCGCGACGTTCATCCCGGCATAAAGGCTAAGATGAATCGCAGCGCGGTTCATATGTGGAAGGGCGTCGTAGTTGTAGTTTGTCGGTCGTTCGTCGTGTGGACCTGTGTAGCGCCAGCCGTCGCGGTCGGCGGGCGGCGACAGCGAGCGGCGCGGCGACTTGCTGCGCGCGCCCGCCGCCGACTGCGAGCGCGCCGCGCACTGCCCGCCCTGCGCACAACATCCCGACCTTCGTCACATTCCACTTGGCTTCGGACCTTCGGAGCGGTGCGCCCGTGCGCCCGCACGCTCGGGCCCTCTTAGCCCGCTGATAACCGGCCGGCAACGAATTTGAACGACCGTGGATAGCATTCAGTTATTTCATTTTCATGCCACGATATTATTTTACTGTGTCCGATGAGGTCGCTACTTACCTGTTGTCTTCTTCTACTAAAACAGAATGTTGATATATAGAAATAGAAATAGAAAATAAATGATTCAAATAACAATGTGCGCCGCTAGAAAATAAGTGATTCAATAACGCCTTCACTATGATTATACACTATTATACATATTTCGACGTTATTTGAAGTTAACAATTTCGGATATTAAATATGTTTCTTAAAAGAAAATATTTAAACACTACAAATTTGAAAGAAAAACTAACCCTTTCTCTGGCCAAGCCCGTGGTTCGTATTCGACCAGCCGGTGACATGTCTCGTCTACTGCATCGGGTCCCGTCAATCTAGTGAATCAGACATCAAGTATTTGCTACAAAAATAATGTTTGCACATAATGTAATAAAAAAGTAAACTATCGATAAACAAATAAAAAATTTGGAGACGCTCGTGTGTTACATACCTACTCCGTTTTTTCTCCGTGTAATACCTACGATTTGAACTTTTTAAAGAGCTTTTTTGAGCGTGTAAAAACAATAGCTATATGGGACGACGGCTCCGTTTGTCTCAATGCTACGTAAGTACATTTCGATTTTATGAACGAGAAGCAAAATTCCATCTCGTTATGTTATTAGGAGGACATCATATTAGAGTTTAAGAAGTAAGGTGTATGATAACCAACATTTCCAGACGTCCCGATTCTGGCAGAACGTCACCATTTTTTAATCAAAATTATGTCCCGCTTTCCGGCATAACTCAACCGCGCGTGCAGCGTGCTGAGAAAGCGCGGCCGGGTGGCACAGAAAAGTGCGGACGTAAAAAGACTAATAAAACCGAACTACCTGACGATAGGGCAATCCGATTTAAAGTATCATAATACATTTCTAGGGCTATGTTAGCATAGCCCTAGAAATAGCTATTGTCACGTAAACGTAATTGAAATTGAAATAAGAAGATAAATATTTAAAAACTTCAGATGGTACACATTTTTATTACGTCCCGCTGTCGACGAAAGAATCCCGCTCTTTTATCTCAAAAGTTTCAAACTGAAGTCGCAAAACGAAAGCGTGTGAACCAGTGGCGTAGCTAGGGTATTTGCTGCCTGGTGCAGCTGAAGACTTGATGCCTTTTAAAATGGTCAAAATAATTTCAGATTTCAGAACACAGTATAGTAGATATATAAATTTTTGAAGAATTTTTGAAGATCGTCAACTTTGATGCCCCATTCCTTTTGATGCCCGTTGCGACTGCACCGCTCGCACCCCCCTAGCTACGCAACTGGTGTGAACGGCGAAGACGCGGTACCTCATGCGGCGGCGGCGGCGGCGGCGGGCTGGAGCTGGACGCCAGGCTGGACAGCGAGTGGTGGCGGCGCAGCTCGCTCTCGCTGGGCGTGTCGGAGTCCGACAGCCGCGACGTGGACGTGGACGGCGGCGACAGGTGCTCGCCCTCGCCCTCCTCCTCGCGGTACCTCTGGGTTGCAACGGCATTACTTCGTTGCCATTTCGTGCTATCATATCTACTTATTCTACGTTATGTTTTGAATAAAGTAGTCAACGCCTTCACCTATATTGACTCAGAACCGTGATAAAATTAAAGCTAAGCAGTAGCAAAATGTTCATATAACATACTTAATAGAATCGAAAAAGAACAAAAACAATAGAATCTGTCCCGAAACACTCCTCAGAATAGAGAGTTAGTGTCATAATTTTATTCTTAGTAAAATAATGTCATTATTTGCTTGTAATTCAGGACATATTAATTTTAACCCCTTTAAAAAAACTTGATGCTCTTAATTCGGTTACATTATTTTATGTTTGTTGCCTCAAAACTCCCGCTGTTGATTAACCGATTTGGATGATTCTTATTGTTATGTTACTACATGTACGTACATAATTAAATTATACTTACATTAAAGCTAGCTGAATCTTCGTGCGGTTGTAATAGATACCAATTAGGTTCATGATTCATTATACCAGTATCTAGGTCCAATAGTACTTCGCCGAGAAAATCATTTGGACCGTAACGATTTAAATCCCACACTGTAACCTAAAAGACAAACGAATTTAAACGTACTTTTATTCTGTTACGTAATGTTAATAATAGCAAAAAAAGCAAACAGTATTCATAAATGTATTAGGATAGTGACGGTGACGGGATAAGAGATTTACCATATTATAATTGAAAACGCAGAGTAATGGTTCTAAAATATACCTACCGAGTACTAAAGGTCACACATCAAATTAGATTGCTTATAGACAACTATTTTGGAGAGATCGATATCCGAGTACATAACTAACCTCCAACATTCTTTTTTTAATGTCTGTGATCCGGATGCCGCAGTATACAAAAGTTTGATTCCATCGTGGTTCCAAAGTGTTCGCTAATGTCTTGGTTCGTCGTTTACTTTTTTCACTCTTATCTGGTAAGAGAAAAATCTTCGCGTATGGACATCGAGGGGAACCGTCGGTTCGTGGACTCAGGCCACAAGCAGACACCACTGTCACGAGTAGTTGGAGTGCAGGAATGTCGAAGTATACTTTTAACTGTATTGAAACATTTTATAGAATAACTTTTGATTTTCAGTCAATACCAAAATAAGAATTGAAAAATATATTAAAATTGTTTGCTAAATATACCGAGAGATTTAAAATAAAATTTAGTTTTAAAATGTGTCACCGGTAGCATATTTTTGGTAATCTATATATTTAAGTATAGTTTAGCACTTGCAGAAAAAGAATTGTTGCAAACATGTTTATTTATTTTGTTTAAATCATTTTGAATTATGTTTATTTAAAAGGCGGGGGATACTTCGGACGTTGGACCGGCGGCCAGCGCCTTAAATGTGTAGGCGTGTGCAACATCGCTGAGTCAAAAAGAGGACCAACCGCCATCAAATAAAAATTCTAGAGGGATTTTACCCACTAGCCGTTTTTATAGATATAGATACATTCATCATATAGACCATATAGATACATTTATTTTTTACAAACTTTTATATCAAATGTCCACCATAAAAAAATGTTTAGTAATGAGGGTAAAGTGCGTAAAGGCGCTCTTTAGACAGCACCGATTCGAGTGGTGAGGGTCTGGACGTTGTTATGTTTTGCTCACGTAATTTGTAATAGGAAACACGCATTTCCGCAGATAGATCAGGTTGAGTAGTAAATAATGATACCGATTCTTCTTATGGTTTATCCAAAAGATAAATAATAATATTAGTAAAAATAAATTACTCTTCACTCGGTAAGATCAGTTTACAGTTGGATATGGTGACGCGACGCCGTGTATGTTTCAAGTTAAGATAGTAATACTTACATACATTGCAAAACCGAGTCAGATATCTGAATTTATTGAGATATTTATTCAGCAGCGTTTGTACACCGAACTCTGTGCGGCAGACCGATTTACGTAGTGACTAATATGCCATATGGATCATATATTTACCACGATCATATTTACGAGTATTTAGAATTCTAGAGAGCTTATGACTCACACGTGAAACAATCCGAACGCTGTAAGTGTTTGTAATGTGGCTGTTGCTCGGTGAGCGTCGTACGGAAGTAGAGAAAATTTGGAATAATTAGATCGGACCTGTATTCGGCCTGCGACACCGGCGTTGTAACGGCCGTGCCGGGCCGGCCGGCGGCGCGCGGGCGCGTCCGGCGAGCCGGGCGACGTCACCAGCACGCTGGGCTTCTCGCAGCCGCCCACTATCTCCGTGTACACCTCTGCGCACACAGTGCCCTCGTCACTAAATGAAACTATGTCTGCCTAAGCATAAACCAATTTAATTGCCATTCAATATAGCGTCTCTGACACAAATCTAAAATAGTTCCGCTCGTTATCACTCCATGGATGTACTCGATGCGATGAAATCCCAACTAGCGTCAAGTTAAACTTGTGAAATTTGTTTTCAAATACCTTCTACAGAGAAATGATTACCTAATGTTTGATTTAATTTAAAACGCGCACTAGATCAATACGGAGTGATCACCTATTGATAAAATAATAAACTGTTATATAGGATTCATCATAGCAATACAGAAAGTATTTGATTACAACCTTAGAGAAAAAAGACAAAAAAGTGATTAATTACGTCACTAAAAAAACATATACGGTATTTCCGCTAATAGTTTATTTACGTTGACAGTTAATAATTGTAGATACCTTTACAAAATGGCAAAACAGAAACGTTTCTCATTTTGTAGCAAACTAATCACATAGTTACACAACATATTTACACGCTTTTAAAATTTGAACGCAATTAATTAAAATATAATTCCGTGATTGCATGCACTTTCAAAAATGTTATTAGGTCTGTTATAAGTATAATGTATTACAAATGAGGGTGAAATGTACGTTTGGTGGCATACCTTTGTGCGTCCTCCACGGCTGCGGCGGGGGGCGCGCGGCGGCCAGCGCGCGCGCCACCACCAGCTCTACGTGGGAGTCGTGTTTACTGTTCGCCACCACCGCCGCCACCTCCTCGTTCGAGCGCCCTTGGAGCGGCACTCCGTTCCATTGTAACACCTCGTCACCTATAAATAATTATTTACAGGTATTACATTTTCTCGGCTTAAGGGTTGAGCTAGAAAAATTGATTTCACTCAGGCGAGGTGCTTACTCTTTCTAGTACATATGTATGTACTACTTCCTAATAGGATAATTCAAATTTAAAAATATTCTCATCAAAATCCTGCATTGCGAGTGGAGGTAAAGAACCGTTTTACAAATGTTACATGTCTAGTCACTTCTGCACTTAATATTCGCACGTCACCAAGGAGATGAATGAAAAACTTTGTATTCTTCATATAATTAGGTATTTCAAAAGTAAGAATGGGTATCGTTCGAAATACTTACCTATCCTAACTTGACCTTCGAGATCGGCTATTGACCCTTTCTTGACTTTCTCCACAATGGCCCCGCGGCTTCCGTCGGGCAGCAACTTGCCGCCGACCACCTTCAAGCCTAGTATCGCGGCGGACGAGTGTGTGTCACCTTCTACAATGCTCTTTCGTAGCACCATGTGACCGATCATGCGAGTGCCGTCCGCAGACGCTTGCCAACTCAGCGGGAACTGTTTGTTTACCAATATCGTCATTAAATCCTCAAATTGTTTTAAAATATTTCATTTAGTGCATGACGCAAATACATCAAAGTGCACATTCAATAGAATATACTGTATGCATGCACGCCAATGCTACATGCTGCAGCCAAACATAAATATCGTCTAATATAGTGGAATAAAATAGTTATTTTAAAAGTTTGAATAGTTAAATTGAAACTTTTGCAATCATCTTATACGCCTAACAGTTACATCAAAAGTTAAAATATTTCAGGACATTAAATCAAGATCTATTGCACAGAACTTTATACGATTAGTTGGAATTACTATTACTACATTTGGAAGACATGTTTAGTATACAACCGGAGATTTGCAAGAGAATTGCTAGTATCAATAAAATAAAACAGAATAGTCATTTTATATACCTTAGGGCAATCACCCCTATTTGAGTCTTCGCTGGAGGTGAAAGTACTAGATGTATCGATGCCTGAATCTTTAGTGGCAGAATCCTGACTGGTCTGTCGTTCAGACTCCCACCGCAACGAGGCCCACTCGTGCGGGGCCCCAGACGCGTCGCGACCTCCTCGGGGAAACGTCGCGGCACCTTCGTGCCCATCGAAACGAACTGTTTTTTTTCTTCTCTCCGTGAAACGTCTGTTATCAGTGGAATCCTCCCACAAGTAGGCACTCTTATAGACCGGGCGATCGGAACGGGGGCCCTCGTCGGGCGCGTAGGGCCGCAAGTACGAGCCCTCGCCGTCGTCCCGCGCGCGCCACCGGCAGTCGGTCACGGAGTCGAAGCTACGCCCCCCGGCCGGCGTCCTGGTCGAATCGAACACTGCTCGCCCGTCCGGCAAGTACGTGCTGGGCGAGTGATTAGTCAAATTGTAATAATTGTTGGCAGCCACGCTGGTGCTGCGGCGGTGCGGGTGCCGGAGAGACGCACGCGCTTCGACTTGTCCTAAGAATGACATCGGATAAATAGTATAAGACGTCACACGAGCCCTACGTCAGCTACAGCGACTTGCGCGTCCGAACGCGCCCGGAACCGTTTTTACGTACTATTTATAGTATTCCGCCAATTTTATGTACATTACGTTTACGTTTTATAAATTGCCTACAGTCCTATGGTAATACCTTGATCCTCCTATGAAAAGTACCCGGCCCTAGGTTGAAAGAAAAAAGAATCGTAGGTAAAGCGGTGATCACGCACAAGCGGAAAGAATGTGTTACAACTTCTTGAAGTCATACAACAAAACAACAATTATAAAAATAAGTAACAACACGTTCACAATTTCTAACAATTGAAATGTTAACAAGTGTTACACTTCTTTTCGCCCAATCATGCGATTTGCCTGAACCAAACGTACGTCAAAAGTGTTATATTGAGCTGCACATTGGGCTTTTGATTTGTCAATCTCTACTAGGATTTTGGGTGGTATTTTGACCATCTACAATAAAAAAGTTCTTATCTGATCCACTGATGAAATAAGTGACTTTTCAAATTAACTTTCTAAATTTGCAACATGTATTACAAATTGGTCCGTAGTAAATAATTTAAAATTGCAGAACAATAAATAACCTACGTGTGGATTTATTTTACTGTTCAAATTACGAAATATGCTTCCTTTTATAATTCAATTTTAACTTTAATTGTCTTGTGCCCATTTTTTAACAGTTCTTAAAAAAATTCTTCCGCCTTTGCTGAAATTTGTAAGGGATGTAAAAGGATCAGAAAAGAAAAAAATGCTTCTGGTTCAAGCAAATATCGGTATATACATTTACATACAGGCGGGATTCATAAATAAAATAAAAACAGTGGATGTTCTAAATTTTATGATCGTGAATTTTATAATGCCTAAAATGTTATCATTGATTTAAAAAATGTAATATGTAAATGTACCTACGCGCTTAAGTTTTTCAAACAAAAACACCGATTAACTGATGTATATAAACTAAAAGGAAGGAAGAATAAAAAGTCAAACAACCATAATACTTAGTCGTTGGAAGTACTGCGAAAGTTGCGATAACGATAATAAAACAGTAACCAATAATAAAACATCTAAAGTTAGCATAGTTTACAACGCATAATGGCCCCGAAACACACGCCCTCTCACCGATAAGAACTTTTTCATTTTCTCATCTAATATCGCTTGCCGCTGGTTTCTGGTGGCCCCTGGGCCGCTCCTATCTCTATTACCTGCAAACAGTGGGACGGCGAGTGAGCGCCCGCTGCGGTGCGGCCGGCGGCCGCCGCTCACTGCGCGGCTACCGGGCGCGTATCGGAGGCGCGCGAGGCGCTCGCGGCCGAACAACATACGCACTACAAAGTTACTTCAACATCAACCGATATATTTTACATCTTTACTAACAGATATATATTCTAGCGTCGACCGATTTTACGACTTTCCTTAAAACAAGTGACCTCTATCTGCAAAAAGACACCTGAAATTCATGAATCAATTAATGTTTCGATTACTTGAATAAAGAAATCTGTCATGTACTTACGTTTCTTTCTCACTACATGAACAAAACATGATGTATTATAATTGTAAACACAAAATATGTCATGTACCTATGGATAAGTTTAGGTGCTCTACATAATTAATTTCTAAAGAATCATATCGAGTCTCTCAATAAACTTAACTCGAATGCTAGTTAGCCTACTGTCTTAATACAAATTAATACAATACCTCGCACGGAACACCTTAACTTTATCAATGTTTTATGCAAAGGGCGATGCGACACAAACGTAACGAATGAATTTTTATGAAATATATTATCACCATTTGTATTGCAGCAACAGTAATATGACGTGTATCGTGTCGGTGTAAGTGTTCTGCGGGTGAAGGTGGTATAAATAAAACTAGCTCGGATGGAAGGGATTCGCGACAACGGGAGAGGATCGGGCCGGCGGCGGCAGGGCGTGCGTACTGCGTACTCACCGCGGTCGCGGTACTCGTCGTTCTCGTCGGAGACGCACTCGGGCACCTCGTCGTCCGAGGAGGACGAGCGCGGCGGGTGCGGCGGGTGCGGCGCGTGCGGCAGCAGGTGCGCGGGCGCCGCGCCCGGCAAGCCCACGTCGTCGATGCCGTACATGGATTTTTGTCTAGGATGCATCAGGTTTGCATGTGTCCGAGTGAGTCCATCTAGTTCTGGGTAACAATTGGTTTCCTGTTGACTGTATTGCCGACGCAAGGCACTTCCCGATCGCTGTAATGGATGATTCTCTTTTTCAGCAGCGCTATGTGCTCTTTCCAATTTTGGTCTTTTATCGAGAGAAGTATCGACTTGTGGGGGCAAAGCTCGCAGGTCTGACTCCATTCTCCACAACATCGAATCTTGACCTGCGCTTTTATGAATCCATTGTCCCGTTTTTGATAGAAGTTCTTGTTTTTTACGACATAATATGCAAACCCATATCATCTGTAAAATATTCTTGTATTAATTTTATTAAACAGCTGCAAAAATCCTTAGAATTTAACGAATGTGGAATAAAGTTGGTATCGTCAATTGAACGTGATATAGCCTACGCAATCAGCATTTTCTTTTCTCGTCTAAGTGTAAAGTAAACATAATTGTGTAATAAAGAAAGAAAATATTGCTATACCTTATTAGAGCGCAAAGTAACTTTCCCACCGCAGCGAGCGCAGCAATTAATTATACAGTAGTGGCAAGAATGACCAACGCCATCAGCAAACTTGGTTTTAAGGCAGATGTGGCAGGTGGCTTCCAGCTCTACGCCGGCCGCCCGTTGTAGCTCGTTTCTCGTTCGAATCGTCTCCTCCAATATTGCAACCTCATCTTGTTTACGTCTGTACACATTAAATATTTATCTCTTAGATACACAAAAAATGTTACCCGAATATTTTAAAATAAAAAGTAGACGATTCACCTAGGTCCTTTTCATAGGTCATTTAGGTTAAGGTAAAAGTAGTAAAAATTGACAAAAAGATTCTTAAATAGGACAACATTTTCGATAAAGAAATACCTACTAAGTAGAGTTAAGAAATCATTCTTAAAATTCAAGAATATGTAGTAATTTATTCGAATTTATAATAGGTTACATTCGTATTTGGATCATTCTCCAGATAAAATACATCTTGATCAAAATCATATCTTGATCAAATGTCAAAAGAATTAGTTCGATTACAATCATAAATAAAAACACCTCTTGACAACAAGTGTTTTAAGTGATAATAGGAAAGAATCTTTTTTTTATATAATACACAAAGAAGTTATTTCACAGTCTGTTCATAATATTATAGTAGCCACCTTAGCCACTAATTACAGCGCGTCTCCGCTCGAACCCCTATGGAGTGATAGATATGACTAAAGGTCTACTTTTTATAAATGCAAATCTACAAAAGCGAATAGTCGATAAATAATAAAGAAGTACAAAGAAAAGCGTTTGCGGATTTGGTTTTGTATAATGTGGGTCAAAAAGTAGGTCACTGAGCTACAACATCTAGCTGCATCTCGGTCTTGCTGCTCTCCTACAAAGCGTAGCGTATGATACAATGTAAGTACTGTAGACAACATGCCCATCCTTTTCATTGTTGTAAACTTTGCCATTATATAAAACAATCACCTCAATTAAGTCATGTAGGCAATCTCCATAAAATGAGACTAAATTTGCCTTTGTAACAAGTTTAAGCAACTTTTAGTGTAAAGAAAATATAAAACTGAAGCCTAATTTAATTACTGCGTTATATGTTATGTGTTATGTGCGTCATTTTGTTTAATATCTTTGTTACCTATGCATTCATACCCAAGAACGAAAATATCGACCATATTAAGTATGCTTCAGTTTATAAAATCCTATCTATGTATATCTTCTAACCCTCGTACGTAATCATCGCACAGATATAAGTTTGTCTTTACGTTAATACGAAAGCCGTCCGATCCCCGCGGTGGTCCGGCACTGTGGTCGCATAAATGTAGGAAATCACAATACTAAATTTCTAATAATAATGCGTAACATTTTTAATGTATAT
This sequence comes from Myscelus amystis hages, assembly GCA_018244895.1. Lineage (NCBI taxonomy): Eukaryota > Metazoa > Arthropoda > Insecta > Lepidoptera > Hesperiidae > Myscelus > Myscelus amystis. Next base: position 6,428 of record DWQT01000597.1, on the reverse strand, counting down.
ATAATATCGACGTGGCAATCAAAGATCATAATTCACAAACACTTTCACATATGGTGCATTACGTAGCCGGGGGGTGGGACGCGGGGGGTCAGAACGGGTCCCACCTCATGATCTCGTGCTCGCGCTGCTCCTCCTGCCGCTGGCGCAGCATGACGCCCTCGATGATGGCGCGCTCCTCGGCCGTCAGGTGCGACAGGTCCGGCATGTCGGCCATGGCGGGCGGCGCCGGCCGCGAGCGTGCGCGGGCCCGCCGCGTGCTGCGGTGCTGTGCCCGCGGCGCGACACTTGGCGCGCCACTCCGCCCGGAGGTTTATTTGATAATGCCGGGAGAGCCAATAGCGCGCCACACCACACTGACGTCAGCGGCGCTATCGACCGCACCCGCCGCGCCCGCCCTGGCGCGCCGTCGCACACCCTTTCGCATAATATGCGTGCGCACTCGTTCTATTCAAACCTCGCGCGTCCGAACCGAAGAACATTCGTAGAAATAATTATTATCTCAAAAATAAACTTCCTCGTTCAAGTCACTTTATTTTGGGTACATAAATAACAAATATTTGTATAAAAACAACTTATCTTCATCAATCACAATCGAGCGGTGGAGGTACACATTCGCCAGGTAAATGATTTACATGATCGTTATGGAAAAGAGTCCGATTTCCATCCGCCCAGGGATACTTTTTCGTGCGTATACGCATGAACTCGTAGTCTCGACATTCTCCTTTCGGGGGCGGCTCGTGTCCAGAAACGACTAGAAATTGTATTATGATCAATGGGAAGCAAACAAAGTAAGTAATGTATTTATATTTCTTCCATGTGTCCTTGCCGTGGTGGAAAGTTGGAGCGCACGGGTTATAGGGAACTTCTCTAGGCTTGCAGCTAGAGGGCGGCGCGATGCGGCGGCCGCTGCCGGGCGCCGCCGGGCATCCTCCCCCGGGGCGCTGAGGTGGAGGGCAACACAGGCTGTAATGTCTGCTACTGCTTCTATTGACTGATCCGAGAAAAAACTTCGCCAAATATCTATTTTTTAACATTATTTAAGAATTTTTAGTATGTATTTTTTGTATATTTTCTAGGCAGATAAATTATTTCATAGTGACTACGGTAAATGTATCATGTCGAGGAAGAAAATTGTTATTTCTCTTTAATACTGACAATAAGTGTCACGAAGAAAAGTAAAAGCCAGCTTGCTGTGACTGTTTCAGGTACCTAAAAGAGTTTTTACTCTGTCAAATACTCTTATGCTATCACCTATCATATTCAGCATTGACCACGTGCGAAGTTTTATCCGTATGACAAGTTTTATTCTTCTAGGATTATTATAACACTCAGACGTTTTTAACGACTGAGCCAGCATATAAGTCATGAATTATTTTGTTAATTTTTTATATACCTAACAAGTTTCATGTTGTGTCAGTTATCTTGTTCCGGGCTATATATAAGTTTCAGCTCAAGAGACCTTACGAGAGGATAAAGTGACTCGAATTTATTACTGTAAATATTGCTTGGTGCGCTTTTGCCACGAGCAAGACTTTCTTGCAGACGAGGAACCGCGTTTCTGAAAAATATGACATTGTTTCTCTATAATATAAGATAAACGTATCTATTTCTGTTTTACTGTTTATACGCCTTATCATGTTACCTACATGAGTATCAGTATCACATGGTACCATAGTACTTTGTAACTTTGACATTAAAAATTATAGCGTTGTATTTCGGACAAATATTATTTAAAATAAATGTCTGTCTTTACATAGTCCTATACACTAATGCCTAATTTTGCTGTAAGTTCAAAAAGAAATCAAGGGCACGAGGCAAACGACCTAAAATCGCAAGAATTTTTTAAAGGTACAAATTTTAAATTGCGAACTTCTTGAAATCTAAAATAACCTTTATTTATTATTGAAATTTAGTTACAATAAAAAAGTTCTCTAAATTAAGCAAAACAATAGTGACCCAATATTTCATCTTCCTAAAAAATAATGGCATTTGAAGTAGTTTACCTATATACAACATTTGAACATTTATATTCAAAGCGCTAAATTTTGTATAACAAGGTTGCCATTCTAAAAATATTGTGTGTCTCGATCGAGAACATTTATTGGTAATAACATTAATGTAACTAAAATAGGAAAGTTGAACGCTTTTTGCTTTTTGATTCTTGTGGGACATCTCACAAGTTTTAACTATGTAACTCACGCCACGTGAGAAAATGCCAGTGATGTACTCCTGCAGGCTGCGTTTTATCGATTCCCTTTCGATCAAACTTTTTCCCTCTTACATCGTCCAGTGCCCATAAGTGAAAAAACGTAAAATAATATTTCTTGCACAAGAGAACATGCACTTAATTTTAGAATATTTTACATACATAATCAGTAGTCGGTGGTGTAGTATCGTAGTGTCGTTGTAGGCAGCAAGCACCGAGTGCTAAATATCTCTGTCCTTACAAACCTTATAATAGAATATTTTATTAATAAATATAATATAAATTTTATGTTCCAATAAGATAATAAAAGCAGAAATTCTTCTGCGTTGTCATGTCTTGGTTTTATATTATAATTTCATTAAATTATTCTCGTGGCTCCGCTGTTTTATGTCCATAGATAACTACTGATATTTAAGATATAAGATATCTTTATTTCCATCGCCAAGTTCGCCAACTAGCTGTCATAGTCATTTCACGTCAAATAAAAATAATAAATAAATATCCGTTGTATTCATGTTAATTTACATTTTTATCTATTGATGCTGTTGACGTTGCATTTAAGTCACTAAATAGCGTTGTTTTAAGTTAATTTATAAGTATTGATAAGATATGCATGTTATTTTCTATTGGTCAAACTTTATCTTTAACTGGAATATAAAAATATTCTGTGAGTAATTTGTCATTTTGTGGACACTGGAACAACGTCGATGTGGATAAGACATTTATTTGGTACGTATTGATATATATATCGCAGAAATTCGGCGAGCAAAAGCATAAACATCAATACATTTGCGTTGTTTCCGATGCCGCCCGGCAATTTTAAGTGGGCGTAAGCTCGATGACATCATTCTGTATTGTGGCTATCGATACCCACTAATAGCGAGTGAACTCATGTTTACCTTTAGTTGAATTCTGGCAACCAGAGAGTAAACACTCGTGCAGTTTTTATTTAACATATTTTTTCAGGGGCTATTTTTCTACTCGCTCTACAAACAACTTACTGTTCCGCTGACATGGATTCGAGGTCGGTATCGTCATCGATTGCGAAGTTCTCGGCCAAGTTCTGCAATGTAAGTAATTAAAATTGTGTTTTATATATTTAATCATTTCTGTATAATTACTAAATGTTGCTTTATATGTTGATTATTCGTTATTTATTTATTTATTTATAATAGGTACAAAATTCTATAAAAACATTACAGGTATTCCTACCAAATGTGTTAGTATAGCATTTGAATGTACTCACCTGCCACTCGGCGAAATGCAGCAGGGGTTGAAAAAATTATTATTAAAACATAAAAATTATTATTAAAATTATAAAATTATGTATTAACACTTTGGTGACCGGTGACTAGTTACCTCGTCTTTTTATTTCCAAACATTGTTGACCGGTGACGAGATAACTCATTTTTTTATGTCCAAACATTGTTGACCGGTGATGAGTTAACTCATCTTTTTATTTCCAAATGTTGTTGACCGGTGATGAGTTAACTCATCTTTTTATTTCCAAATGTTGTTGACCGGTGACGAGTTAACTCGTCATTGCACTTGCATTATCTGTTTTACTTTATAACACCAAGGGTGGTATAGAACATTGCAAAAACTTGATGTATTGTCTTTAGTCCTGTCCGCTCTATAGCAAAAAAAATTACTTTTTACTGTATTTAAATTTTCGCCACAAAACTTGGCGTATCGTGTTTAGTCGTGACCGCTGATAAAAAGAAAAATTAATTTTCCTAGTATTTCAACCATGGATGAAGGTATCAGCGAAGAACTTTTTGATGAATTATATGCGGGTAGTTTATCTGATTGTCTGAGTGATTTGGAAATAAATTGATTTCGAAAGTGATGAATTATACCACCAAAATGGCAAAAGAGAGATATTATAGAATCAGATAGTAAAATTGCATTTCAAATTCAATTGGAATGCAAATGATTGGATTGGAATGAAAATGATTTTACACCTTCTTGACTTTACGGTGACGTGACATAGTTTCTGTGTAAAATTGCCGGTCACCAAAGTGTTCAAATGGAAATATATTTGACTTCACAAGACGAATTAATACTTCCATATCCTTGGCAATGTACAATAACTTGTTCAATTATTTTTACATTACCTTTGGCTGTATTTTGATTGATTGAGAACCCGTTGATTTGAGATTAGAAAATGAGAGTCTAAGAGAGGTTTAAGACAAAAATCAATTGTAAATTTTGTCTTTGTATGTAAACCATAATGCTATGTGTAATGTTCTTTTAAATTAGAAAGCCTTTTTCTAGGAACTTGATAAAACTAAGAGTGTGGTATCATCACCACTGTCTGTGGAAATGGTGCTTGGACTTTTGACTCTTGGCACCGAGGGTGCAGCTCATTCTGAACTTCTTGCTAGCCTTGGTATGCCCGATGACGATTCAGTAAGTAGACTTTCCTATAATGTCCAATAATTTCAAAGTATATTATTTGGTGTATTGTATGTTTTACTTGTGTTAAAGATATTAAAATTTTATATGTGCTCTACAATACTAAACACTATCATAATATTACTGCAATGGTTATTATCGAGAGATCTGTGCTACAAGCTTCATTGGCAGTGTTGTTGAATTATTAACAGTTTGTTAATTAATTTGGGGACTACATTTATCAGTTCGCTTTGTTAAACTGCCAACAAAAGCTCATGCAGACAAGCACTATAATGTTAATATAGATTTAAAATGTTTAAGCTGTGATTCAGTTTGATACAAAAAGAGTCATACAAGTATGTCTGTTGCAAATGCTACTAATAATGCACACTACACTAAATGGTCAATAACCTTTAGTGTGCCACCATCTTACTTTAATTTTATCCATAGTTAGACATATAATTTTTTAGATCCGTTCATCATTTTCTCTGGTGTCATCTAAATTAAGAGCCACTAAGGGTGTTACACTGGACGTCGCCAACAAGGTGTACATTAAGGAAGGGGATTATGATTTAAACCCACAACTGAAAGAAGACGCAGTGAAAGTCTTTGATGCTGGATTGGAAAAGATCAACTTCAACAATGGAGCTGAGGCTGCCCACACGATTAACAAATGGGTAATGTATTATTTATTTAGAACATTATTACAGTTTTTACAGAACTAGACCTTTTATAGAACTTTCATAGAAAGTCAGTTTAGTGCCCAACACACATCTGTAAGTTTATAAATGATGAATATTTTGAAGCTATTATAAAAACAATAACTGGGATGAATTCCAACAGTTGGATGAAACCAGTACCTATGCACATTTCCTACTATCGGCCACTCATTGTGACGGTAGGTCGGCTAAACTCTACCCTAATTTGCGACATGACAATGTGTTAAAATTCGGCACGAGTTAACCATTCCGGATGTAAATTGATATCAATATATCTGTAGGGTAGGATAGGGAGACTGTTATAATAAAATAGGTAAATTAAAAATGTTGTTTGTAGGTTGAGAGCAAAACAAAGGAAAGGATCAAAGATTTGCTGTCTGAAGATTGCCTCAATGAAGATACCCGTCTGGTTTTCGTCAACGCTCTCTATTTTAAGGTAAACTATGTGTGATATAAATATTTATTGTACTTTACCCTGTTTACGTAACTGTAACTCTCGAGAAACTCTCCTTGAAATAATTATAAGTCGTATCCTGCATACCATATCATACTCTTATGAAAGGAGCAATAATAGACAATTTTTTTTTATGCTCCAATGAATTTGATTTCGATTTGAATAATGTTGGGTATCAGGAACATGAAGTAAATAAACATTATACATAATTACATGTATTATTGAAGTCTCTGTTTTTCCTGATATTAATACAAGTAATTTTTAATGCCATTTAAAAATTATGCAATTAAAATAATAATGTAATTTTAGGGGACATGGAAGAGCCAATTTGATCCGATGAACACCATTGAGCAACCATTCCACATTGATAATGAGAACACTGTAAATGTACCCATGATGTACAAGGAGGATGAATACAGATATGGAGAAAGCGAGGTTCTTGGAGCGCAGGTAAACAAATTTTGTTTTACTTATAAAACCTTAACCCAACCATACAGGAAGACCTCATTCGCTAGGCAAGGTAAGATATTAGATTTCACAATTTTATACATTTCATGATATCTATATCTATATAATTATGTATCCATATTATTATGAGGTTGGTCTCATAATAATATGCTCATAGTATAAATAGATGGCAATTAAATATGTA